>CM071157.1:3495000-3772500 GCA_036417725.1 Clanis bilineata
ATCTAGATTCATGTCTGCCAAGACGATAGAAGTCAAATGTATATTCAAATCAAATTTCAATCTAGACTTTAGCGTTTATTGTTGTAAATACTCGTACTAGATACATTGTTTATGTTTGATTATTTTATTGTACACGTTTCGTTTTGCATTATTATTTTGTTAAAGTTCATTAGGTCAAGCAACCATGAAAACTTTTTTTGTTTTTGAATTTTTTATTGAAAAATTCACACATAGTACCCAGAATACTGAGTTGTAATTTTTGGCTGGTTATAAGATCTTTTTCCATCACATCATGGAATGTAAATAAACTCGGCAAACTGTAGATGAGTGGCGATAGTGATAGTAGGCGTGTTAATATTTATATTCGATCCATTTTCGACATAGCCCGTACTCAAAGATTACAAAATCAATAGTATGAGACTAAAACACTGCCATTAATTTTTATTCGCTTTCACTACATTTGTCTTCTTCATTGGCACCTGAGTGTTGTTTTAGTGTCGTAAGAATAATGTATTATTCTTTTTCACAATTTGTTCTACAAATCCTTATACTTTTTTGTTGTCGATGTAATTTTATAAGGATTTGTTATTATAATATAATAATAATAATAATTTATTACCACAAAAATGTAAATGTTTACACAAATTACTTAGCAGCTAATTGCAGTTAAATTAGCCAAAATAAAATTAATTAATGTGTTTTTATTGTAGCCTCAGCTGCTGAACTAGGTTTATAGCCTGTATTCCAGTACGCAGCGCCTCATTCCTTGGAAGCTTACACAATTTTAATTAGCTCACGTATATAGGGATTACAAAGTTAAGTAATACATTGTAATAAAACTATTTTTACGGATTTTATCACGATTTGGTTTTAATTTTTATTAAATAAATAATTGAAACGATTAAAAATTAAAACCAAATCGTGATAAAATCCGTAAAAATAGTTTTATTACAATGAATAGCATTCGCGTAAACTTAAGATATCATTAAGTAATACATCCAAAAATAATAACTAACATGTTAAATTAAAAAAGAATCGGAATGTATTTGGTATTAATTCATTACGTAGTCTTCTGGTTAATGTTCTAAATCACGCGATTATTCAATAACGACAATAACAGCAAGTTATGTGTTAACATCGTTTTATTGTAGATACAACATGCCTATGAAATAATAATAATGTTGTTGTATTTATTTTCTTTAGCATATTAGACGATAGAACTGGAGCAGTTTTGATTAATGTATGTATTTTGATTTGTAGACCAGATATTTGCTATAGTAATACAATATTGCCTCGGTGGCGTAGTTGTATATCGGTACGACTACCGTCCTGAGGTCTCGGGTTTGATCCCCAAATCGGGCAAAGTGATATTGGATTTTTCCATATCAACCCGGAGTCTGGAATTTGTGCCCGATATGGAGATAGGATCGACCCCTATCACATCTGGGCCGGAACTAAGCTCGGCGATGTGGGTATTCTAGTTCGCTAGTTTGCCTCTGCCTACCCCTTCGGGGACACAGGCGTGAGCTTATATTATGTTATGTTAATACAATATTGGTTTGAGTAATATTTTATTACTTTCAATGTTAGTGTTGATTTTAAAAATTGATGATTTACCGTAATGGTTACAATGTGTATGATTCCGTTAAGAAACGTGGACCAAAGTATTTGTAGAAATTTCTGATTCATTATGAATTATGTTCTATTTTTTTAAAGATAAACATCCAATCCTATTTTTAAACATAAAAATCCAATCATTTTTAAACATCCCTCAGAGGGGGTTGACGTCAGGAAGGCAGCGGTCGTAAAAATTTTGCCAAATCCTTTCTGCAACATGCTTGAACTGTGTTGCGCCGACCCCACATTAATGTGGGATAAGGGCAGGTAGATTTTTTTTTTTAAATCATAAACATGTACTCAAAATTACTTAGTTTGTAGCACTGAACCCTATTTTTAGTGTCTTATTATCATTACTCTTAATATTGTGTTATATTGAATTTTAGTTTTCACACTATCAGCGACATGTTTTGTTTGCTCGACAGATGGCGGTAGTCGTCAGTCATTTAAAGTTTTGAATAGACTCTGTGGTATTTTAAAATTGTTTTATCTCATCTCTGTCTCATTCTTGTGATGCTTCAAACCAGTTACTCATTTGAAGTTGACGCAGATCTCTATCTATGGTATCCAATCGAGGCCTGGGGGCAACTTCTAGCAACAACTTTATTTAATTAATTTAATGATTGACCATTATATTTCACAGCTTTTGCATTACCAAAACAGCGTTAACTATGCCCCACCATTAAAGAAATTCACAGCAAACTGCATGCTTTACGAGTGGTAGAGCCACGCTGTAGACAGTCCCTATTTCCCTCATTTTAGGTTGGCAACGCACCCATGATTCTTTTTGTTCTTGGGTGTCTATGGGCGGTTGAGATCACTTACCATCAGATGACTCATCTGCTTGTTCGCCAGTCTTTGCCATAAAAAAAAAATCCAACTGAATTATCCATGTGGAGTCGGCGCAACACACTTTTTCAGGCATATTTCTGAAAGGGATCGATTTATATTTTACGACCGGACGCTTGCCTGTCGTCAACGCCTCTGAAGGTTTCAGTCCCGGGCAAATCAAATTAGTAAAATCGCTTTGCCCGATCTGGGAATCGAACTCAGGACCTCCCGTTCTACAGCTCATGTACGCTGCCACTAAACCACGGAGGCGACTTATCACATCATAGGACGGAAATAAACTCGGTAACGGGTGAATAATGGGAGTACTGAATATCATTATATCGAGGGGCAGTTTTTTTTATGACAATTGCAATACATTATGCAATGTCAAGTTAGGGAAATTGTTTTCCTACATCTAAGTTTTCGCAAGTGCAATGAAATTGGATATCTTCGATTTCAAGGCCCTGCTGGAGTTTTGGCGTCAATTCCTTCCAGTTTGATGTTTTTTAGATGATTTTCTCGCAGCGGAGGAATCGAACATGGTCGACCCATCCACCCGACAAAAAGCATCCAAAATCACTTATTTCAAAGCTTCCACATACTGTCCCTCTTCGTTGATGTTTATTGCTTAGATACACATCAAATTTAAACCACAAACACACTTTTAGACTAAAATATGAAATCATTAAAACAAGCGACCACCTGCACCGTCAGAATTCCCGCCAAAACTCGCTCGAGGGACGGTTATGAGAGTAGTAAACATAAGCCCCCTTATTCATAATAACTTAGTAGAGCGTAACAAGACTGCAATAGTACATTTCATAAAAAAATTTATTCATAATCGTTGAATAGCGTTAAAACGTTCTAACGTTCGATAGTGAAAATATGGCCGATTCCGATCAGCTGTTTCATGTTTGAAGTTCTTTCTTAATGACATTAATTTTGTTACAGTCTAGGACGCCAACTAAGATTGATATACATATATTTTTTATTGATTGTTTCCAGCCAAGATTTCCTATTTGTTTTAAAGGTTGCCAGAGATAAACATAATGTTTTTTTTGTAACCAGCAACATTGTATTCGATAAACAAATTTTAGTTCTCTTTTAGCAAAAGCAGGCAAAAGTAGGATTATGCTTTCGATAAGACCAGCATTTCATTATAAATAAGGGGGAAGATATATAAAATGTTAAAATAAAGAGCTAGTAAACGCAGCCAGAGTTTCGTAAATTCCCCCGCTTCGGGCATTTAACTCCGATCGCTAGGCTTTTAGGCTAATTGCATGTATTGCGCTCATATTTTCTGTAGTCTTTAACTTTCAAGGCCAGTTGAGAAAAGTTTTTGGCTTCAAATGGAATTGTTATTGTTTTTATAAATGGGCTTTCTTGACAGCCGGCTGTGAAGCGCGAGGCCGCAGGTTCGATCCCTGCATCAAGACAAATCTTGGTGCGGGGTTCAACAAATATTTGTATTTGTGTGGCCCACATATATTTATTTCGGGTCTGGGTGTTGTGACACCGAAAGTCTCTCGTAGTTTCTGATACCCAAAACACAAGATTAGATCTTAGTGTGGGGTCAGGACTATGAGGGTCACAGTTGTGTGGGTGTTATTTATTTATTTCTTGTCATCTTTCAAATAAATATGTTATTGATACCATGGTCATCTAATTCATTCTTTTTCACACTTTTGCAACTTTAAATGTAGGGTTTGCACAACACATTTCTATATTGCAGAAGGGGTTCGGCTTACTTTCTACGACCGGGTGTTTATCTGACGTCAACCACTTTTGGGAGTCCTGGAAAACTGTTTTAGAAAAACACCCCGCCCGACCTGGGAGTCGAACCCAGGGCCTCTCGGTTCACAGCCCATATACTCTGCCACTAGACCAAGGAGGCGACAACCCCCTTGAGGCATCCAGTCCCGGGCAAGTCATGTTAGAAAATTATTACCCTCCTTCCAAGACAGTCATTTAAAAACCTCGTTCCCCGATTTTTTAAATCCTAGATCTACTTATAAGCCCATATACGAGGCGTTTAGACCTGGCTGTCGAGTAGAAAAAACATATGTGGTCACAGTTATACACCTGACTTTGTTATCTATGCTTCAACTTCACTACTCTATAAACATACATACACTATTTTATAAAATTGATATTAATAATATCTACACTTAAAGTTAAAATAAATTTTCTGATTTAATTTACCCGGGACTGGATAGGGGGGGGGGGGTTGACGTTAGGCAGGCGGCCGGACGTAAAAACGAAGCCAAATCCTCTCTGCAACATGCTTGAAAAAGTGTGTTGCGCCGACCTCACGTTAAGGTGGGATAAGTGCAGGTAGAAAAAAAATAACTATACTTAAAGAGAGGATGACTAGCATTCTAGCAGTAAAGTTAAATGTCGTAAGGCTCATAGTTTTTGAATATTGGAAATTTGAATTTGTAACGAAAATCTGGCTCATTGGGTCAGTAAATTTGTAAACCACATATGGCGCAATTAATTATTTGTATTATACACAAAGCCAATTCCTATGCTAATTGCGACCAATATACAGCGGCCGAAGCAGGAAAATTTCTGACAATCGTAAATGTATTCGAGCTCGATGCGCGTCTATGAAATTTGTATGAAATATTAACCAAATGTCACCAGTGCGCAGCGAGCTCGAATACATTTACGATTGTCAGAATTTTTCCTGCTGGAGCCGCAGGTCGAATTCCAATTTTAAAATCCCTATGCTTAATAATTAATTAAATAAATTAAGTTCATTTTTTTATTTTTTACATACATAAGCTCATGCCTGTATCCCCGAAGGGGTAGGTAGAGGCGCACTAGCCAACTAGTACACCCATTTTTCATTTCGCCGAGCTTAGTTCCGTCTCAGATGTGATAGGGGGCGAGCCTATCGCCATATCGGGCACAAATTCCAAACTTCGGGCTGATATGGAAAAATCCAATATAACTTTGCACAACCCGAGATCAAACCCGAGACCCCTGGACGGTAGTCGTAATGAAATGCAACCACGCCACCGAGGCAGTAAATTTTGTAACTTTACCATAGAGCTTTGTATCGTTCTGCCTGTATCTGGAATTGTTTTTGGTACCAACTTTATGGAACACCCTGTATAAAAGGCTTAAGACACCGATACTTGATTAAAAAAGCGGCGAGAATCGAAGCTAACGAGCCAAAGAGCCGCTAACCATAGATTAATCTTTAGATTAATTCAACGAATTTATTTGCAAGCTTTTGCTGGAGGAAAAAGCTTCCAGATACTGTACTCGGCGGAAATTAATATATCCTTTAGCTTTTCGATGTTAAAAGAAATTTAAATTCATCGGAGAATATTTTATCCTTACTATTCACGGACTGCTTCGGTGGCGTAGTTGTATTTTGGTACGACTTCCGTCCTGAGGTCTCGGGTTCAATCCCCGGTTCGGCCAAAGTGATACTCGATTTTTCCTTTTTGGCCCAGAGTCTGGAAATTGTGCCCGATATGGCGATAGGCTCGCCACCTATCACATCTGGGACAGAACTAATCTCGGCGAAATGTGGGTGTTCTAGTTCGCTAATTCGCCTTAGCATACCAACCCGTAATATTCCAGCGTGGTAGACTAATGCCTAATCCCTCTCATTAGTAGAGGAGGCCCGTGCCCAACAGTGGGACAGTAATATAACATAGATAACATAACATAAGCTCACGCCTGTATCCCCGAAGGGGTAGGCAGAGGTACACTAGCGAACTAGAGCATCCACATTTCGCCGAGCTTAGTTCCGTCCCAGATGTGATAGGGGGCGAGCCTATCGCCATATCGGGCACAAATTCCAAATATTTAAAGTAATATTACAGGGCTAATATTATTATTACGCTGCGCTTGCCGGTACGATACTTGCCAACAGGTCGATCTGGAAATCTTTGGGGGAGGCCTATGTTCAGCAGTGGACGTCCTATGGCTGATATTGATGATGATGATTATTATTACACCCCTTCAGAGATACAGACGTAGGTTTATGTATCCATGTGTAGATGGTCACGGGCGGCTCGGCCTCCGGTGGCCCATACGCTATGTAACATATTTATGTGACGCCTCCGACGGGTTAAGTAACCATTCAGTATTCACTTATTAATTTACACCTTTGAAAAAGTAATTTGTATGAGAGTTTTTATTTCACCTAATCTTACGAAGAATCTCTTATTCAAGGGTTCAGTTAATCTTCAACTGAAGCACTAAATCCAATCTCTGGAGAACTAACGCGGGGTGGGAACTACGAAGTATTTAATAATTCACGTTTGCGGGATAGCAAATAAAAGCCGAAATTGTAATTTAAGCTAACTTCGTAACAAATGGGGTTGGTATACTCGACTACTCGGAAGGGCTTTGTTTTCGACCGACTTCCAAAAAGGAGAAGGTTCTCAATTCGTCTGTATTTTTTTTATGTGACGCGATATCTACACCGAATGTGGACCGATTTTCAAATTTTTTTTTGTGTTCGATAGTGCTTATTTCAAGAGTGGTCCCATATAAATTTGGTCACGATCAGATTTGAAGTCGGTCCTTTAAGTTTTTAAACTTGTGATGTATTATATATATTTATGTGTTTCATATGTCTATTCCTATGTCTATTCATTTAGTATGAATAGACATAGGAATATATTTTGTGTAAATTCATTGTTTTATTTTAAATATGTTATGTGTACAATCGATTTATATATATATGTATCTATATTTAATTAACAATATTTGTAGTTTGTCTACTTCGGTCTCTAAGTGTTTTCTTCACATAAAATATTTATATACATCCACATTGCCTCTTCTCTACATCACCCATTTATTGCTCAACAAGTTTTCGAAAATGTTGAACGTGCAGGAATATTTTAATCAACTGTAAAAGTTGTTCTTAATTATTTTTTGACTTGATCTGGGAACCGAACCCAGGACTCCGGGGTTGAAGATTACATACGTTGCCACTAGACCAAGGAGGTCACACTAATACTTATTTCCACCTGCCCTTATCCCACCTCAATAGGGGTCAGCGCAACAAGCTCTTCCAAGCATATTGCGGAAAGGATTCAGCTTGGTTTTTACGATCCGCTGCCAGCGCGTCAACCTCCTCCATCCACTTTCAGTTAATGTTAGAAAAACATGCTGTCTGGCCTGGGAATCGAAACCAGGACCTCCTGTTCCAAAGCCCATATACATATGTACCTATGTACCAAACAATAGATCAAAGAGGCGACTAGGTAATACCTTCTTTATCCTGTAGTATACTACAGGATAAAGAATATTTCATCCCATAAAACATAAAAAATACTTAATCCCACGCCCAAAATATGATTTCATGGGCGTGGATGGAATAAAAACAGATCTGAAATATAGCAGGTTCGCTCTCGTTTTTCAAAGGGGATTAATAGTTGTAATACATGAGCTATTTCAATATGAGAGTTTACTAGGATTCTTGTATACAAGCTTTTTTAATCTGTTCATGGTTAGGTGGCAGCCGGTCGTAATAACTAAGCCAAATCCTTTCTGCAACATTCTTGAAAAATTGGTAGAAATAAAGTGTTTTTAAACCATTCTTTCTTTCTTTCTACCTGCCCTTATCCCAGTTTAATGTGGGGTCGGCGCAACACACTTTTTCAAGCATGTTGCAGAAAGGATTTGGCTAAGTTTTTACGACCGGCTGCCTTCTTGACGTAAACCCTTTCTGCTGGTCCAGTCCCTGGAAAATTTAATTAGAAAATTGGCTTCACCCGACATGGGAATCGATCGCATTACCTCTCGGTCTACAGCCCATATAGAGGTATGCTGCCTAGACCAAGGAGGTGTCTATTTCTCTACTAAAATAACAGAAAAAATATACAACATACATCATAATCTCACGCCTGTATCCCCGAAGGGGTAGGCAGAGGCGTACTAGCGAACTAGAACACCTCATTTCGCCGAGCTTAGTTCCGTCCCAGATGTGATAGGGGGCGAGCCTATCGCCATTTCGGGCACAAATTCCAGACTTCGGGAAGATATGGAAAAATCCAATATCACTTTGCTCGACCCGGGGATCGAACCCGAGACCTCAGAACCGTAGTCGTACCGAAATACCACCACGCCACGGAGGCAGTCAGGCAGAAAAAATATGACATTAAACGAAATGTCCTTTGTAGGACGCTTTATATAAAAGAGAACACATAAACAAAACTCCGTGACCTTATAATCAGGCATCAGTCAAAATAATGTCCGTCGCCGAAACATCCCGAATCCCGAATAGAAAAAGTTTCCCCCGCATTCGGCGAGTTCATGAGCATTACTTACGAGCGCTGAGGAAGTTCGGTGACAATTTATGAGTATTTAGATGACATCCACTTGATATGGAAGTCTGGAGGACAGAAAAATGTGATTTCTGACGTTGGACCTTGATGGAATGTTGAGATTGGAATGGATTGAGGGTGTACTGTAAATGTTGAAGTAGTAACAGGTGTTGATTTCAATTGATTCAAGCTTTGAGGGAGCTTTCTTAGAGCTTTTATATACTAACTTAGGTACTACATGGTAATGAGAATACGAGTTCACAGAGTGATGATGAGAGATGTGAACTTATTCAGATTTTTTAATCGTTACATTCTTAACTCTACACTTACAATCTACCTACAGGAATACATACACAGCGTTTAGGCATTTACGCTGACCGAAGCTTTATCATGTGTGGCGCTAGGGTAACCATAACAACCTTTTTTCTACTTGCCCTTATCCCACTTTAATGTGAGGTTGGTGCAACACACTTTTTTAAATGAGTCGTAAAATGTGTTTGTCTTAAGTTTCGACCGCCTTTAAAAAAGGAGAAGGTCTTGAATTAGTCCGTATTAAATGTGGACCGATTTTTAAGATTTTATGGGTTAGGGATTTTATTAGGGTTTTTGAGGACTTTATCTTTTTCGATTCCTCATTCATCTCATTTTGGTCGAAAACTACCTGCCTAACCGAGGATTGAAACCAGGACCTCCCGATTCACAGCCTATATTCGCTACCACTAGAGAAGTTAAACTTAGGAGGCATAGGAGGCGAAAAACACCTCTATAATCGACCTACAGTACTGCTCCGGTAGCTGAACTGTTTTCTTCTTCTTCTTATTCTACCTGCCCTTATCCCACCTTATGTGGGGTCGGCGCAACATACTTTTTTTTAAGCATGTTGCAGATAGGATTTGGCTTAGATTTTACGACCGGCCGCCTGACGTCAACCCCCTGTGAGGGATCCAGTTCCGGGCAAATTAAATTAGAAAATTTGCTTTGCCCGACCTGGGAATCGAACCCAGGACCTCCCGACCCACAGCCCATACATGCTGCCACTAGACCAAGGAGGCGACTGAACTGTTTTGTCTATAACTATAGACTTTTGTAATCCAAGATAATCCATCGATTTATAAATAAGTCATCATTATTTTAATTTGCATTTTACTCGGAGTTCATTGCCCAGATTGTAGGTATTATTATAGCAAGATGTATGAAAATAAGCGTTATTTTTAATGCCAAGCACCATGAACCCGGCGCGAGTAATGAACAAGTTCATTTCGGAAAATAATGAGCTTTTTCAGGCAATTCACGTAATGACGGTGAGCCGCCGGCCTGGGAAAAAACCTGCCCTACAGTGTAACTTTGATTGATTACACTCTGTATGGAATACAACGAAAATACGAATTAGTGATATTTTGATTTTACAAGCATAATAATTACCCTGTTTCCTTGATCTAATAGCATCATCTTGTTTTAAAAAAATGATTTTCACGTATTTACGATGATTTAGCCATTGTCAAAGTACAGCAATTGTCAAGTTTTCACAATGACCATGAGACCCAGATGTGGATATTTATTTTGGTGCATAAAACCACATTACATTAAAACAACCAACACTTCCAGACAATATGAACATGACAATATGAATGACGTATTCATATACGATGTTACTAGATTGAATTTTGACTGGAAGTCGGACAGGGTGGGCGTCGCTTGTTAAAATAATTTCATATTGTCTGGAGGTGTTGGTTGTTTTAATGTAATGTGGTTTTATGCACCAAAATAAATATCCACATCTGGGTCTCATGGTCATTGTGAAAACTCGACAATTGCTGTAACATTGAGGTTACAGGTTACATAACATTGAGGTCTATTCCTGTGAAATATATGTTTTTGTGACCCACAGATAGATTGAAAGACCGATTAGAAACCACGAGAGGGTTTTTAATAATCCACGATACAGGTTAAACCTAGTGTGGGACAGGACTGTGTGACTGTTTGGGTGTATTTATGTATATTCACTGACCATACTCAGGATAATCGTCTGTTCCTGTGGCTTAGTAAACTAATAATAATCACTCCAAACCCGATCATGACCAAATTTATATGGGTCCACCCTTGAAATAAGCTCTATCGAACACAAGAAGAATTTTGAAAATCGGTCCACATTTAGCGGAGATATCGCGTAACATACATAAACAAAAAAAAACCAGACGAATTGAGGACCTTCTTCCTTTTTGCAGTCGGTCGAAAATACAAAACTATAATTGGGTTTAATATACTTTTAATATTTCATATTACACCCATAGTTTTATATACAAATATTGGTACAAAAGCTTCAAAATTAATTGGCATTTTTAATTATGTTTTATGTAGATACGAATTTTAAACACTAAATTAAACCCTCAGCACTCTGATAACTTAATGAACAATCTAGTAGGTACGTCTAGGTTTAGATCGTAAAATTCAAGGTTTGTCTACATTCTACTTACATTATATTTTGTTTATTATAACTTTGAACAATGTTCACTAGATTACATAATGTAATAAAATAACGTCTCATCTGAATCTCTGCAGGGTTAGGCAGAGTTGCAACTAGAATAGCCAGCGGTGACGAAGACTGCGATATGATTTGATCCAGCTTCTTTTTATTTGAGAAACTGGTAAAAAAATAAAGACTAAGTTTAGTTTTAGAGTGGTAGTGTAGACAGTAAAGCCTACAGCACGAATGGGCCGGTTTGATGCCACTGTCTCACAGAAAACCGACGTTAAGTGGCAGCTTGCTGTCGCGTTTCGTTCGTGAGTGAGACTTCCGGTGGCCAATCCCCCGTCCCTTTCCGAACCCCTTTTCTTTTCGGTCGTAAAAACTAAACCGAATCCGTTCTACAACATGCTTGTAAAAGTGATGCGCCGACCTCATATTTTGGGAAAGGGCAGGTGTAATGAAAAATGTGGGTGAGCCTATTACCACATCGATTCTGATTCCGGGAATCTGTTGTCATATTTGGAATCGAAAAACCGACGTATTATTAACTGACTCAAAAAGTTATTGATTCGACCTACATTTCATACAAATACACAATATTGAGTAGTTTTGTGCCATAATAAAATACATTTAACTGAAAATCTTTGAACCTATACGTGTTTTGGGTGAGCTTAGCAAGTTGCCGCTTGACATCGGCCGGGCTCAACGGATCATCGTGTCCCAACTCCCGTCCGCATGGAAGGATACCAGATTTTACTCACTACCAAATACACCTAAAATATTTTAGATCCCGTATTTAGGAACACAAAACACATTTTTAAGTTTTCGTTATTTGATTATTCCAATTCACATTCTTGAGATCTCCACAGTTATTCAAGCATGTCGCAGAAAGGATTAGGCTTAGTTTTTACGACCGGCTGCCTGCCTGATGACTCCCACCTGTGAAACCCAGTCCAAGGAATATAGTGTTACAAAATACCACGTCCGACCTGGGAATCGAACCCAAGACCTCCCGGTCCACAGTCCATATACACTGCCGATAGACCAAAGAGGTGAAACAAATTATTGATTATCCAAATTGCAATTAGTTATGTGTTTCCCTTTACTTAGAAATTATGTATGAAAGCTTGATATGTATGATGAATGAAGATCAAGTCATATGAAAGGTTGTAAATTTTGTTGGCAATCCTTAATAAATAAAATAAATAAAATAAAAAAATAAAAAATAACACATTAACCTTTAAAAACACAAACAAAACAATAAATTAAACAAAAACATAGCCCAGAGGATTAGCAAGTTGAAGTGGCAGGAGGCAGGGCACATAGCTCGTAGAACTGGGGCAGAAAGTTCTCGAGTGGAGACCACGTACCGGCAAGCGCAGCGTAGGACGGCCACCTACAAGGTGGACCGACGACTTGATAAAAGTTGCAGGAAGTCGCTGGATGCAGGCCGCTTCCAACAGGTCGATCCGGAAATCTTTGGGGGAGGCCTATGTTCAGCAGTGGACGTCCTATGGCTGTTGAGGAAACAAAAATATCCCCCCTTTCGGGGCAGTCGTGGAAAGGTAGACTGACTCTCTCTCCACAATGATAGATAGGGCCACATGAGGTGTCCACAAAAGGCTAATCATAAATATATTACATCTTTAAAATCTGTTCTATCTTAAAGATACGAAACAGAGACCGGTCGTTACGCAAAAAGGCGGCATTCACGAAAAGGTATTACCTTGTCCCCGAAAAGATAAAAATCATTTGATTACCAAGCGCCGCCGAGTCCTTAAATTCATTACGAAAACCGCTCATTTGCCCAAATGCAAATATAATGTAAAAAGGGCCGAAAGAATAGGCGATCCCCCGGTTAAGTTTCATCATAATTTTCTTCGTGGGGAGACAGATGGCGTCACTAAAATTAAATAGCGGTTGCTGATAATAGCTATTTGAGAATTGATTTTAGCAGATTTCAATGTAATAATTTCTTAGGTTTACGCGAATGTTATTCATTGGAATAATACTATTTTTACGGATTCTATCACGATTTGGTTTTAATTTTTATGCCCGACGTTTCGAAAGCTTTGTAGCCTTCGTGGTCACGGGTCAGACTAAGGTGTCATTTGTCCAAACATGTTAATATTACATTATCTACCTTCATTTTAAAACTATACAAATTTAAATTTAAAAAGTTAGTTATTTGCGATCCGATTTACGCAGTATGAGCTCACGGTGTCACCGTTTTATTCCAAGATTTTAATGTTTTATACATAGCTTCTAATTTACTTACACATTATATTAAAGTGACTGTCTTTGTGGTATTGCGTGCGCGGTACGACTATCATCCTGAGGTCTTGGGTTCGATCCCCGAGACGGGCAAAGTGATATTGGATTTTTCCATATCAACCCGAAATCTGGAATTTGTGCCCGATATGGCAATAGGCTCACCTCCTATCACATCTGGGACAGAAGTAAGCTCGGCGAAATGTGGGTGTTCTAGTTCGCTAGTGCGCTTTGCCTATCCCTTCGGGGATACAGGCGTGAGCTTACATTATATTTCTAATTTCTGATATTTTCAGACACAAAAATAATCATGGGTGCGTTGCCAATCTAAAAGGAGGGAAATAGGGATTCGGAAAGGTAAGGAGAAATTGGGCCATCGGAAATCTCACTCCCCGAACGAAACGCGACAGCGAGCTGCCACTTTACGACGGTTTTCTGTGAGACAGTGGTATCATACCGGTCGAGCAGGTCCATTCATGCTATAGACGCAACTGTCTACAGCGTGGCTCTACCACTCAAAACTATATATGCTATGAAATTCGTCTGTACGAGGTCTAATAACACAAGAAAAGCTATTCGAAGTAATAATCAAGTTTTATCCAGTACACCTACGTGCCGGTAATTGGTGAGCGTGAAGAATTCAGTAATTCGACGAAGCATATATCGATCTTAGTTTATTTGTGTGAAACGAGGTCGTGTCAGAATTTACCTATTGTGCTGATTTTATCAGAGGCGAATGGTGAAAATTTCTAATAATCACAATTTTTAAAAACTTAACAGACCGACTTCAAATCCGATCGTGACCAAATATGGTATATATACCCTTGAAATAAGCTCTATCGAACACAAAAATAATGTTGAAAATCGGTCCACATTTAGCCGAGATATCGCGTAACATACATAAAAAATACAGACGAATTAAGGACCTTTTTGGAAGTCAGTCGAAAAATGTAGGCAATGATGAGGCAGATGTAAACAAAATTTTCAAAAAGTAGAAGTCCTCAATTCGTCTGTATTTTTTGTACCCGATATCACAATCCAGAAATCTATCCAGATCAAGACGCGACATGGAAGTTACAGACTGACTTCAAAAAAGGAGAAGGTCATCAATTCATCTGTATTTTTTATGTATGTTACGCGAAATCTCCGCCAAATGTGTACCGATTATTATTTTTGTGTTCGATATAACTTATTCCAAGGGTGGTCCCATATAAATTTGGTCACAATCGGATAAATTTTGATGTCGGTCCGTGAAGCTTTTAAACTTGTGATTATTTTTATCTATGTTATACTTAACTCCGCCAAAAGTAGACCAATTTTCAAGATTCTTTTTGTGTTCGACAGAACCTATTCCAAGGGTAGTCCCATATAAATTTGGTCACGACCGGATAAATTTTATAGGTGGTCCGTATTTTTTTTAAACTTGTGATTATTGTTCAGCAACTTCCTGCTACCTCTGTCAGGGTGGTTTCCACAACCTCTTATAGCAGTATTATTACAATCTTACATTATACCGGTTCACGTAGAAAAAAAAGAAAGTAAGATTATTATAATACTGCTATGGTGGCCACCCCACCCCCAGGTCATCTGTCCAAGTAAGATTATTAGATGGCTGGCACATGCGTCATACCCGTGAATTGGTGCTGCTTGTGTGGACTGGTCTGCTCCGACTTTATTACATTCATTAATTTTATCCATCCGTTTAATTTGTCGATTATTCGATCGTCCGTGAGATTCACTCACTTACAGGCCCTGGCAGAATATCAGTGTCAGATGGTAATTCCTACCTGGTGAATGCTAAGCCCGTGGCCTTTTTGTTCATTGCAAGGTCGCAATGATTAATTGGGTATATCCCGTTAAGCCTTTTATATATGTAATTTATTGTAGTAACAGTATATTATCTCGAATAAATTGTACTTGTGCCTTGTATATGGACAAATAAAATTTCTTTCTTTCTTCTTTCTATTCGCCGTGCCTGTGGGAGTCGCTCAGCAATCGAAATTGTACGTTTTATTGTTTTTATTTTACATGGAGGTTACCTTGTTGTAGATTGGCTGCTCTAATTATTCTCAAAAAGAGCAACGTCAAAGTTTCTTGCCCGTTCTTCTCTGACGAACCAGCTTTCCGAATTGGCGGTAGAATAAACATTTTAGACGGAATCTAAACAATGTGTGACATTTTATGGATTCAATAAACGATTTGATTTGATTTGATTTGATTATAATACTGCTATGGTGGCAACCCCCCAGGTCATTTGTCCACTTAGTAGGCCTCTTCCAACAGGTTCTTGAAATCATTGGGAGAGGCCTACGTCGAGCAGTGGACGTCCTGTGTCTCATGATGATGATTATTATTTTTTTAAACTTACTATTTTTCTTACATTGTTAATACACGTAACAATACAAATAAAGCTCATTAATGTGTTTACTGAGCGTGCAAAATCACCATCTGTGTTAAAATGGATTGGTAAATACAATCCACATCAAATCTAAGCGCTTAGAAATTAATTAAATATCCAAATGAATGAAATTCATCAAGATTATGGATACGACGATGTGAGTTAGGTGAAAGGAGGGGGGTCTGGATAAAAGGTATTGATAATTAAAGTCCTATTTATATTTACGCGTGGAAATTATGAGAAAGCTGGAAGCACAGAATGGTGTAATCCTTAGATTTTGGTCCAGGCAGAAGAAACGTAGACTTGAAAAGTGCGTGGACACAAAGTCTCTTATATTTCGAAAATGTAGTCACTTGAATCATACATATTATGTACATCATCATCATCATCAGCCAGTCCATTGCTGAACACAGCTCAGAGGATTAGCAAGTTGAAATGGCAGTGGGCAGGGCATATAGCTCGTAGAACTGATAGCCGATGGGGCAGATAAGTTCTCGAGTGGAGACCACGTACCGGCAAGCGCAGCGTAGGCCGTCCACATATGTACAATGACAATCAAACTTCATTATAATTTAGGGAATCATTACTGTATAATAGGAAACTAAGAACATAATTTCATAATAGACCTATAATTGATGAAACAAATATTCAAACTAACTGAGGAGTAACTTCGTAAAGTTCAAACTAAGTTTAATTGTAGTTGTGTATCAAATGTACATTTATGGAACCTTGAAGTTATTGACCAACGCCCAGTTTCTCGATGATTAATTTCAAAATTAAGTAAACATTTGTCAAAAGCTATTTTAAGTGAAAATTGATTAGTCAAAAATAAAGTTGACCGCCTCGGTGGCGTGGTGGTTTTACGTGCACGATACGATTATTTTCAAGATCGGGTTCGATCCTTGCGTCGGGAAAAATGGTATTGAATTTTTTCAGTATTAGTCCGCAGTCAGGAAGTTGCGCCCGATATGGCGATAGGCTCGCCTCCTATCACATCTGGGACGGAACTAAGCTCGGCGTAATATTGGTGTTTTAGTTCGCTAGTGCGTCTCTGCCTACCCCTTCGAGGATACAGACGTGAGCTTATGTTATGTTTGTTATAAAAGCTAAGTTTTTACCACTGGTCTGAATGACGTCACCATCCGAGGCGATTCAGTCCTCGACCAACCGTACTAAAAAACTGCATGGTCTGCCTTGCTATTCGAATCCAGGATCTCCTGGTTCAGAAACCATGCTGTCACTAACTGTAAAATACATAACACTGGTTTTCTTCTTTACAGATTGGGAACTTGAAACACTTTTATTTATTTTCACATCCACACATCAGTAAGAGATCGCCCAACGCGAGCATCGACTACGTGAACAAACTCAAAAATGATCCTCAGGTGAGTTTCCATATACAACTCTTGTTATAATTTAAGTAAGGCCTTTTTTTCTAATATAATTAGCTTTGTTATTTATTGTCCCACTGCTGGGCACGGGCCTCCTCTACCAATGGGAGGGGTTAGGCCTTAGTCTATCACGCTTGCCTAATGCGGGTTGGTAGACTTCACGTACATTTAAAACTCTTGTGAAGAAATTCTCAGGTATGCAGGTTTCCCCACGATGTTTTTCTTCATCGTTATAGCAAGCAATAATTCGCAATGAAAATATACTTAACATAGAAAAGTCAGAAGTGTACGCTCCATTTTGGTGTTGATCTCGAACCTCCGAATGATATATTTTTTTAATAATCCTTTAATTACGACAGCTTATGGTTATAGTTTTATGCTATTTTTGAGGTTGGTTTCTAACCTCCAACACTCGTCTCGGCAGTCCGTACCACTTCCAACTGAGCTATAGTCGTTATATTAAAAAGATTAAACAGTATCGGCCTTACTTATAAAAACATTTTCGCTTATCTTTTCGCTAACAATTTTGCCACTTTTTTCCTTGCGTTACATTGTTTAAGAATCAAAGGGACAACCTATGGTTAAAGATAGGCAGCGCTTTTATATTTTTATAAGTAAGGGGCTATAGTACTAAACAAGACATCACCACGAAACTGGTGATCCAAATCTTGTGACCAAAGTGGTCATTCAAATTGATCTCAAGCGTCTGTAACGTTTCGTATACCACTTATTAGAATGCGAGGACGCTTATCACAATTTACACCCTAGAATGTCCTGTGAATGTTCAAGAATCACGGAAGACAATTTTATTGTCTAAACATTACTACGCTGGCACGACCTTGCGTGCGTATGTTTCAAATACGACTGAATGACTTATGACCACGAGGTCATAACTTTTGGATCACAAGTTTCGCGCGATTGTCCCATCTGTGTACTATTGAATGTCTTTGGGTATAAAGAAATTGTGTAACTACGGCAAATATATAAGCTCACGCCTGTATCCTCGAAGGGGTAGGCAGAGGCGCACTAGCGAACTAGAACACCCACATTTCGCCGAGCTTTGTTTCGTCCCAGATGTAATAGGGGGCGAGCCTATCGCCATATCGGGCACAAATTCCAGACTCCGGGCTGATAAAAATCCAATATTACTTTGCCCGACCCGGGGATCGAACCCGAGACCTCAGAACCGTAGTCGTACCGAAATACCACCACGCCACCGAGGCAGTACGGCAAATACACTTGGATTTATACGTAGGCAACTAGTTAATGTTAATGGAAGTGTGGGCGAAAACCTATTATAGCCTTAAGTTTTCTATTTCGTTATGTAATGTGCTCTTTTGAGTAAATTAGTATATCACGAGAAAACATCTAATTTAAAAAGTTAATTAAGCTTTGGCCTTATCGAACAAAGTTTGGATGGGGTATAATCTTGTATTTATCTTTGCCTTCATTAATAACTTTGATGAAAAAATTAGGTTTATTAAGAATTAATCGATTATTGGCTTTAAGGTAACTAAACTCATTTATGTATCAAAGTATTATTACAGGCGGCTTTTTACCGAGATTTCCGAAAATTTGGGATATTCAGTGACGTGTCCAAATTACAGTAGATCAGGGCCTAAATTCTGAATTTAATCCTTGAAATTAATTATGAATTGAGTACATTAGGAATACACGGACATAATTCCAACAATACGGAATTCTGCAGGAGATCAAAACTAAACGGCAATGATTGATATCAGCTATCAAATTATTCATTGAGATCATCCCTTAAGCTCCGATAGGGCGGACTTAGGGAGATTTTGAATAATTGATTCGTTCCTTATTGATATGATGTTCAGGGATGATTCGGGTAGATAATGTTTGAGTGTTCCTGATTCATAAATCTTGTAGCCTTGTTCAATTGTAAATTCAGAATTATTGTAGTGGTGAAATGGAAAATTCTTCCTGTGCTATCTTTCTATTTGATTGATTTAATTGCAGGATAAAGTATGACATTCTCAGAGCGTAATTTGGTGTATATATATGACAGAGTGGCGCCAACATTTTCAAAACTAAAAGTTACGGATTGGGCTTGAGCAGTCTTAAAGTATTTGTTATCTTCGAATTTGTTCTAATTATACCTAATTGATTGCTTCGGTGATGTATTTGTATTGTGTGCGCAGTACGACGACGATTCTGAGTTCTCGGGTTCGATCCCCGAGTCAGGTAATGTGATATTATTAGGTTCTTTGATTCAGTATCAGCCCAGAGGCTAGTCTGGAATTTGTGTCCAATATTACATATTTTAGTTTACTTCCATAATCATTACAGCATTCATTTATATCACAACAGCCAAAAGAGTAGATCGTGACGGATGCCGTTGCGTGTCCGGGATAAAGTAATAACCTGTCAGAAGCATCAGCTGGTAACATGAACTGAGATAGATAACACATGAAGATTTGACTTAATAGCATGCTTATAAGGTTCATATTTGAGTGATCTAATTAAATTAAATAGAAATATTAAAATAGGCACTATAGCTGTACCTTTTTTTCTTTCGTCTATATGTTATCTCCTTGTTCTGGTACGTTTTTCTTAGTTTTTACGTTCGGTTCTCTGCTTGACTGACCTTTTCGAGAGGATCCAGTACTGGAAAAATAGTGTAACAACAAGTTTCAAGAACTTAGGAACTCTCGATCCGCAGATCATATACACTGCTACTTTTTTTTAACACAGTCACACTCCTAGTCCCGACCCCACACTAGGTATAACCGGTATCGTGGGTGTCAGAGATTATAAGAGACAAGACTTGGGTCTCACAACACCCATACTTGAAACAAATATCTGTGGGCCACACAAACATTTGTCTCAATGCAGGAATTGAACCCGCGGCCTCTCGCTTCACAGCCGGCTATTCGCTCGCTGCGTCACGGAGGCTGTCAAACATGACTAAAGAGATGATTAATAAGATATACTTAGTAAATATGTTGCTACATCAGGTGAGATGGGTGATGCAGCAGAAGGAGTTGAGGCGGACGAAGAGGGACCACCAGTGGAGGCCGCGCCATGTTATGAGGCAGTCCAACGCACCCGCCTTCCCAGACCCACTGTTCAAAGAGCAGTGGTACTTGGTAAGATTATTATTGTACTATTTAGTAAACAATAGGACGTAGACCAAAGGTAAAAAAAGGTCGCAGGAAGTTGGAAGTCGCTGGATGCAGGCCGCTTCCAACAGGTCGATCTGGAAATCTTTGGAGGAGGCCTATGTTCAGCAGTGGACGTCCTATAGCTGATGATGATGATGATTTAGTAAACAATAAGATTCCATAACGTACCAAGACCGTACAAGAACGTACGAAGAGAAGATGAAGATCTGAGACCTAATGGTCGCCCATACTTAAAATCGTCTGAGTAAGAACGTTAAAATTTTGTTCTCTATAATATTGCTGTCAACAGAAATACAATTCAATTTAAAAAGCGAGTCTCTTGAATTAATGTATTTTGATCACTGTAATTAATGTAATTTATAGGGTAAGATAAGATAAATTCTAGAATTATTGTTTAGAAAAAAATATTGAAATACTTTCATATAGATCACGACAAAGTCTTTTCTGTTAAAAGTTCTTTACAGCGACCCTAGCCAGGGTTTTTCACAAATAAAATCCCTTAACTAAATAAAACACTCCCTGTCGTTGTAAACACAAGTTTTAAGTAAAGAGAACTGTGGTGACTAAATGGAACGGCAAAGCTGGAATATGTGAAAGTAGCTAAAAACTTCTGTGAACATTTCTGTTAATGTAGAATTTTGAATGAGTTGCTTCTTCTAATTTAATTAAAACAAGAAGTTATACTTATGTTACTATAAGGCTGTAGTTAAAATATTTTAGGGTTTAGTTATAAACTGTGTAGAAACTGATAAAATTTCGAAGTCTAAGAATTTACTATAGGTACTTACCGCTACCGACTCATTAAACGAAATTAAAGTAGTTGTTAGTTAAAATGACTACACTAATTATAAAATTGATGTAATTTTCAAGATTGAACTTTAATGCCACATGAAGAACACTGCAATGATAATTACTTCAGAAAATACGATGAGAGTGGAAATGTTTTACGACATTTTCAGTTTAAAGCAGTAACAGATGAGGTAGGTGATGTACCAACTTGCAGGCAGCTGGCGCCTAAGAATAATTTAGTTGTGAAGTACGAATGTAAATTACGGAGTCACTGAACTTTAAACGGCAAAAGCAACCGACCAAAAGACTGCAGCTATTTTAGTAAAATTTATCCAGCGCAAAGAATACACTAACGCGATCACTAATTTAATAGTTTGTAGGGTCTACAACGGTAAAGAGAGTATTTATAAAGACAGTGTATGACTATGACATTCAGTAACAATATCGCTGTAAATGCATTTAATAAGTCGCGTAAACTATATCATTTTTGCTGAGTAGTTTATATTCACGCTGATTTATAGTTTTATTGTCAATTTGGACATTGCACTACATCGGCCTCAACCCTCAATAGATTATAGAGGTATATAAAAACGTAGATATAATATTATATTCCTAATTGTATTCATTAATGAAAAACATATTAATATTATTTAGTTATCATTATTATTTTATAACTGCTTTCGAAATGAAATCCATATCGTTGTTAGAGCTCAAATTCTGCTTCCAATTAACAATTCTGGATGTTTCCATCCAAACGTAATTTAACAGGAAAAATCTTATAATTTGTGTAACAATATTCACGATGTTAAACCTAAATCATTAATTGCCGAACAAATGTTAACATAAGTCTTTCTCTCGCCTCGTTTCACTGTCAAAAATGCCGTAACACAAACGTAAAAGTTTTCGTATAAGTAGATCGTAATAAAGTTTCCCAATCCAGGCCGAAACTCCGACGCTATGGGATAATTTTATTAGTATTACGTAAAGTTTCGATGGCTATACCGATTTACTCAAACAAATACGTTATTTGCTAAGTTAGTATGTGGTTTACTGTCTAGTGTATGGAGTATGTTGTGCGTCTGGGTTTGGTAATTTTGTTATATAAAATGTAGACGTTAAATTGTAGTAAAAGAATATTATTATGTTTTTAGTGGGTCTATGCTATACCATGGAGGAAGCTTAAGACTGGGCGAAGTGGAAACGTTTAAGTAGAAAGGCGGACCCTGGCCGGGATAACGCCAGGCAGAAAGAAAGAAAGTGGGTCTTCGCGCGTTTATTATTCCAACAATAGCATTATCTGCAGCTTGAATTACTTCAAAATTCAACGTGTTACAAACAAGTTTATCTTAGTTCAAGTTTTCGAATTTATAAATTAAGTTCACTTTGTCTTTTATAATTTTGATTCAAAAGTAATTATTGAGATACGAGTATATTTTATTGTCAAAAGAACGTATCAATCTATCAATAATTTAATTTATTAATAATCAACAGATAGAGGTAGAGACAGTTTTTACTACTATGAGAACAATAAGAATCCATAATCCGCCTCCATTCAAATAAATAACAATGACTATAACCTTTCTAAAGTTACAGCAGAGGTTCTACAGCATATTTAAAGTCTTTTTCTATCTGCCCTTATCCCACATCAAGATTCTGTTACAATTTACGACTGGCTACCTGTCTGATGTCAAATACAAAAACAACTTTTCCCGACCTAAGATTTAAACCTAGGACTTCCCGGTCCACAAGCCATATACGCTGCCACTAGACTAATCATCATCATCAGCCATAGGACGTCCCCTGCTGAACATAGGCCTCCCCTCCCAGGCCTATGTTCAGACTAATACGACGAACATATTTACATAAGAGCATCTAATAAAAATGCCGTTACATAATGTACCGGAAAATGCAAGATTTATAAGATCCCAGTTCGGTATGTGCATACATTACGAGCATCTTTAGTTCTTGTGTTTGTGCCAAAATGTAGACCGTCTGGTGTAAACGGCCATTTGTAATTTAAAGGATGTCGCGCTTTTTGTGCGATTGGATGTAAGTCACGTTAGGTTATTCGATTGCTCAGTACTGATTTTAAAATAATGTGTGTAATCTTGTTCTTGTCGCCTCCTTGGTCTAGTGGCAGCATGCATGGGATGTGGACCGAGAGGTCCTGGGTTCGATTCCCAGGTCGGGCAAAGCAAATTTCCTAATTTAATTTGCCCGGGATTGGATCCCTCATAGGGGTTGACGTCAGGCAGGCGGCCGGTCGTAAAAACTAAGCCAAATCCTCTCTGCAACATGCTTGAAAAAAGTGTGTTGCGCCGACCCCACATTATGGTGGGTTAAGTGCAAGTAGAAAGAAAGTGTGTAATCTTGTGAAATTCCTCCGAAACGTCTAACCTATCTATTGAAAAAAAGTAAAATAGTTTGCCATAATTTATTCAGAATTATCAAAGAAAAAACAAATTAATTAAAGGAATATAAATGTAGGTAGCCAGAAAAAAAAACAGCAATTGAAACTGAATGAATATAATGCGGTATCAATGTTATTAACATAAGTTTAAAGTTTCAAAGCCTCAGTGACACTAGTATTATGAATTAAGTTATAAGTTGTATTGGCGTGTTTTGTTTCATTGTGTTGTTGAAGCGTGACATTAGAATGTGTTATTAAGTTGAACACTTATTTAAACTTAAGTTACTTTATGTTTAATTTATCACGCAAGCATAGTGCTCTAATGTGTTCACATTATGTTATGAACATTTAATTGTACATTACATGAATATTTAATTGTAGTACTACTTATTTTACTAAGTTCCCAATTGGAATTTGGATGGATTGACAATTTTTATTAGTTACATACTATTAAAACTGTTGCAGTAACTATGTGCTTCAATTGAGCACATATTTCAAGGGTTCTCATTTTTCAGAACGGCGGGGCAGCAGATGGCCTCGACATGAATGTGGGCTATGCCTGGAGGAAAGGTTACACAGGAAAAGGAGTGGTTATCACAATCCTGGATGACGGAATACAACCTAACCACCCAGATTTATCGCAGAACTATGTAAATATTTTCAAAGTGTAATGATCATCAATATAATATAACCTAGATGCACAGTTCTTTGCAAATATCCTCCTAAAAAGTAGTCTCAGGAATAAAACAAAGAAAAAGATCACATTTTTTAATTAAATCAACACAAAAATAACCCTATGCACGTGTAATAAAGTAGCTTTTTAAACAAAATAGGCAAGGGTTCTTAAATTTGAATTTTGAAATTTATAATTCCATCGGCGTCGGACTGTATGCAAAACGAGTGCTTAAGCACTCCTTTGCTGTCCCATTTTCCGAGCGTCAACTGTGCATCTAAGTTATTAATATATCGATGTTAATAATAGACACGTAATACAAAGTGAAAGCTATTAAAATGTTATTGCAAAATACTTTGTAATATTCCTAATAAGTATTCTACTTTTAAATGTGAAACAAAATGGGAACGAAGATCAAATATTAAACATCGCTAAATCGTACAATTAACAAGCACAATAAATCAAAACACTCACATAATGAGAAATTTAAATCGTAGGATCCGGCCGCGTCGACTGATATAAACGGGAACGACACGGACCCGACACCGCAGGACAATGGCGACAATAAACACGGCACCCGGTGTGCCGGGGAAGTGGCCGCGGTCGCCTACAATCGATACTGCGGTGTCGGCATCGCATACAATGCTAGCATTGGAGGAGTCAGGATGTTAGACGGCCTTGTCAACGACGCAGTGGAAGCGCAAGCTCTCAGTTTTAACACTCATCACATAGATATCTACAGTGCCTCGTGGGGACCCGAGGATGACGGAAAAACCGTAGACGGACCCGGCCCTTTAGCCAGAAGGTATTGTTAATTGCATGATAAACCCTCCAACTTCTGTTTATCCTTTGTATAATATTTATTCGAAATTTACTTTTATATACAAGTTTTGTTGTTCGAAACTTTGACCGCTAATAAGTTTCTTGTAGATGGGTAAACATTTAAATTTTAAAGTAGCAAATTATAAGTTTGAAACAATAATAATTTATATTCATAAGAAGTTAGGTATTATACAACGTAGTAAATATGCTGGCGGTTTTCAGATGAATTTTGAAGCCTTTGGTCGAGTTAGTCGGGCTCATTAAAACTGTTTTGTTCCAGAGCGTTTATAAATGGGGTGACAAACGGAAGAGGTGGGAAGGGATCCATATTCATATGGGCCTCGGGAAATGGAGGTCGCCACACTGACTCTTGCAACTGCGATGGATATGCTAATAGTATATTTACCATATCTATATCCAGCGCAACGCAGGGAGGTTACAAGCCCTGGTACTTAGAAGAGTGCTCTTCAACCATAGCTTCTACGTATAGTTCAGGAACTCCCGGTCGGGATAAAAGCGTAGCTACAGTAGATATGGATGTACAGTTAAGGCCAGATCATATCTGTACCAAAGATCATACAGGGACCTCAGCCTCCGCACCTTTAGCCGCTGGAATATGTGCTTTAGCTTTAGAAGCAAATCCGATGTTAACTTGGAGAGACATGCAACATTTAGTAGTAATGACATCTAGGTCACAACCTTTAGAAAAAGAGGAAGGATGGATTGTGAACGGTGTCAAAAGAAAAGTCAGCCACAAATTTGGATATGGTCTAATGGATGCCGCTCAAATGATCACATTGGCAGAACAATGGGCGAATGTGCCGCCTCAACACATTTGCAAATCGCAGGAAATAAATGAAGACAAAACCATTGAAATTTCTTTCGGTTACACGATATCAGTACATATGGACGTGAATGGGTGCAGCGGAACGATGAACGAGGTCAGGTTTTTGGAACACGTTCAATGTAAAATTTCACTTAGCTTTTTCCCAAGAGGAAATCTACGAATACTGCTTACGTCGCCGATGGGAACTACTTCCACCCTTTTATTTGAGAGAACACATGACGCGACGAGTTCTAACTTCGATGATTGGCCCTTTTTGAGCGTTCACTTTTGGGGCGAAAGCGCGGAAGGTCGATGGACTCTGCAGATAATAAACGCGGGAAACAATCACGTCACTCAACCGGGCATATTGAAAAAGTGGCAATTGATATTTTACGGCACGGCCACAAACCCTATACGTCTTCGAAATAATGGCTATTTTAACTCGCAGAACAGTTACCACGAGGAGAAAACTTATCACATAAACGACGTTTACGATGCTTCAGAATACTCACAGTTCCTTAACGAAATCGAACTTGGAATTTCGGACAGGCGGAGTTATCCGAAGAATATTCCGTCAGCGCAAAGGAAAAATGTGCTCGCAGATGCCAATGATAAGCAAGTTCAAAGATTGTGCGACCCGGAATGTGACTCTCAGGGCTGTTATGGAAAAGGTCCAACACAGTGCGTGGCTTGTAAACATTATCGATTGGATAATTCTTGTGTATCGAGATGTCCACCTCGGAGTTTTGTTAATCAGGGAGGAGTTTGTTGGCCTTGTCATGAGTCTTGTGAAACTTGTGCCGGTGCTGGTCAAGACTCATGTCTGACTTGTGCCCCTGCTCATCTGCTAGTTATCGATTTAGCAGTTTGTCTTCAGCAATGTCCAGATGGCTACTACGAAGATCCTGACGCAAACGCATGCTTTCCTTGTGCTGAGCACTGTGATACTTGTTCAGAAAAAGCTGATATGTGTTCGTCTTGTGCTCATAGCTATGTGTTGTACAATGGCTCGTGTCTAGCTGCTTGTCCACCGGGAACTTACCAGAAGGACGATTTTGGATGCATGACTTGTCACGAATCATGCGAGTCATGCCGCGGACCGAAAGAGTCGGCGTGTGTATCGTGCCGGATAGGAGATTATGCGTTTCAAAATAGATGCGTCCCGAAATGTCCTGAAGGATATTACACAGATATGCAAAGGCGGGAATGTTTGTCGTGAGTTATTTATCAAATTGTAATTAATTAATACCGTGAATCCTTTAACTCATGATAGAATTCTCACATGCGAGAGTCCGTTTGAGAATGTACCACTGCAGTGTCTACAGCCAAGCAGCATTGTGCAAGCAATGTTGTATTTTTAATGTCGTAATGCATTAAGTAATCAAAAAAGAAAATCATTAATCGAGCTCGCATAACCACAATTAATGCTAATTCCAATTAAATACAAACATAATCCTAAACAACAAAGAGTAATCAGTGTAGTTAAATCGAGCAGAACAAATATTTACACTGCCAGGCAATTAATGGTTTTACGTATTTAATTCTGTATGTGTACAAGAAGCTTTGTTGTTTTAGGTGTCCAATTGGATGTGCGATTTGCACGTATGCCATTTGTTCTGTTTGCAAAGAGAA
This sequence comes from Clanis bilineata, assembly GCA_036417725.1. NCBI lineage: Eukaryota > Metazoa > Arthropoda > Insecta > Lepidoptera > Sphingidae > Clanis > Clanis bilineata. The sequence continues at coordinate 3,522,573 of CM071157.1, forward strand.
ATGGTTCCTAACAAAATCTGGAAATTGTCTTCCACATGGCAATGACAAATGCGATACCAGTAAGTAATCTGTAGATTTTCGATCAGAAACGAGATGATGGATTGAAGGAGGAAACATTTTTAGCATGTATTCTGTAATTTTGATGTTTTATAGAATTTGTTAAAGTGCAATGTACATTTTTTGGTGGAGAAAAAAATAAAGTACAAAAAATGTAGCAACTAAATTCGTGTTTTTTCAGTAATTTAATTAGTCTGTCCATGAAATAAAATAAAAAAACAACGTTATTATATAGTCTAAACAAAGTTAAAAAGTGTGTTTATTTGGACGCGCTAATCTCTACAAATCGAAACGATTTTAAAATTATGTTGATAAAAACTAACGAAGTGTATAAAAAGTAGATGTATTTTCAACTTAGCGCTTTCTTAGCTAAGCGAATCCTTATAAATATTAAAGACACCATTTTGTATTTAATGCTTTTTGCCATTTGTAAAAGAAGTAATTATCCACAGACGAATATTACGAGGAAGGTCGGTGCAAACACTGCCATTCAACGTGCGAGAAATGCAGTGGATCTAATGAATGGGACTGTTTATCTTGCACCAGCCCACTCCTACTACAGGGCTCCAGGTAATCATAAGTATTACTATTCAACCTATATTAGGACCGACTATTCTAATGTGAATAGTTGAATCGATGTTTGCATCTATATATATTTAAGGATGAACTATTCAATATATTATACTGCTATATTCATTTAAACTTACTGGTTGGTTTGATGGTTTGTCTTATCATATTTTTATGTTCTTTTTCATGTTAGGATAGCTGTTTAAGGCCTAGTCTACTCACAGCATGCTTGCCTCTTATATATATATCATGGATCATCATCATTATCATAAGCCATTTTTTTTAGATTATGTATAACATTAAAATATATAATTAGATATAAACACTAAAATTAGGCAATTACGACATTCAATTATTGATATCTAGAGCACTGTTTATTGTCATAATATAATTTTACTTAAACATTTCGTTGTGTGTTTGATCCATAATTTCTTAAAAGTAAAATAAGCAAATAGAAAGGTCGAATATGAAGTAAAGGTTAACGTTAAAGAATTCTTAGTAACAAAAAAACCTTCTGAAGTGTATTCATATTCGTTAGAATTCCCAGAAACAAAATATCTACCCAAGTATCAATTCGTTGTGTTTATTGTGTTTAAGGTAATTCCATTATTCTGTAATGTAGTACATCTCCATAGTAAATATGGACGGAACTAAGCTCGGTGAAATGTGGGTGTTCTAATTCGCTAGAACGCCCCTGCCTACCCCTTTGGGGATACATGCATGAGATAATGTTATGTTAAATATGACTTTGCATAGAGTACCATACATAGTTTACAATTGTCTTACAGCTTAGAATTCCTTGTGTTTGGCGTTATCCTTGGCACTAGCTGGGGTTCGCTTTTCTTCTTAAATGCTTCAACTCCGTCCGGTTTGAGCATCCTCCACAGTGAGACTATTGTCTCTCATATCTTTCTTCACAACGTCTAGTCAGCGCATTTGGACCGTCAACGGGGACGCACCCCTGGTACGATCTAGTCCAAACCGACCGACGACCTCCTGTGGTTTCCTCAGAATATGATCATATAATCTCAAGTGCTTCTGCAATTCCTATATACTTCACTTCCAAAAACAAATTATTTGAAATATTAGAGATATTCGTTTACATTTCTGGTATAAGGAGCGTGGATAGACTTTATATTAGTTGTAAAAGCGCCGTATCAATATCTGGTTCACGAGTTTTATCGGAAATCTTAGGGTTTCGAAGTTAATTTCAAGTTACTGTTATAACTTTGGCATGTAATAATGTAATGTCGACGGTCTATAATAGTATAAGTTACATCACATTTCGACCTCATCTTACAATATATAGAATTATGACTTTGATGAAATGAATGTTTGTTTTAGTAATTTCCTAAATAATTGATGTGTGGGGTTCTTAGACCACTTTTGTATTAAACAACTTCATGACGCCAGCAACAGAAAATAATATTTGTTGAAATCTCACATTAATCCCCAATTAGATGTTTGAGTTGACGTTTGAGGCGAAAATACCCAAATAACTGTCGTATGCAGCCATCATGTATTGTATTAGTCGTTAAAAGATTCAGGTCATAAATGTACGATATACTGTATTTTAGAGGATTCATGTATTCTCTTTGTCTAGATGCGTCGCTGAATGTGGCCAAGGATTCTATCAAACAGCAGGTCGCTGTTCAAAATGTCCACACACGTGCTCTAGTTGCGTATCAAGATTAAACTGTACCTCATGTTCAGGCGCCTTAAGATTACAATCAGGAACTTGCAGAGCTACTTGCGCTCCAGGCTATTATCCAGACGAGGGAACTTGCTCCAAATGCTATTTATCTTGCGAAACGTGTACTGGTCCAAGGCGGGATCAGTGCGCATCTTGCCCTCCTGATTGGAGACTGGCGGCAGGAGAATGCAGGCCTGAATGCCCTCAGAACTTCTTCCCATGGGAGGATAGTTGCCGCCGCTGTCATCATTACTGCCAGGATTGTCACGGGGCTGGGCCACAGCAGTGCACCTCATGCCCGCCACATTTCTCGCTAGAAAATGGTTTGTGTGTGGAGTGCCTTAGTTCCCAGTACTATGAAGCGAGGACGCGGAGCTGTCGGCCATGCCATGACTCTTGCAGATCATGTTCGGGACCTGGCTCTACTAGCTGTGTAACTTGTGCTCATCCGCTACGATTAGACAGGTGAGTACATTCAAAGAATTCTTAACTAATCTTTGTATTTACGTTGTACGTTTCTTTTGAATTGCTTCCCATCATTTTATAATTGTGTACTCATAAAAAAACTGTCCTTATCTGAATGCAATGTGGAGTCAGCGCAACACACATTTTTTAAGTATGTATGTTACAGAAAGGATTTGTCTTTATTTTTCGACCGATCCCCTGCCTGACATCAAACCACTCTGGAGATCCAGATAAATCGCGTTAGAAAAACACGCATTTCCCCAGCTAGGATTTAAACCAAGGACCTCAGTTAATAGCCTATAAATGCTGCTATTAGATCAAGGAGTTGACTTGTAGCTAACATCTTTTTAATAAAACAAGTTGGTTTAAATTTGCTTTATTCTATAATGATGACAGTGAACTTAGTTTGCAGTGATTCTAACATCTGTTTGGATGTAGGGTTAACCACAAATGCTTGCCGTGCTGCACTGAGAGTATGACGTCTTTCTACTTGTACGCCAATCAAACCATAGACTGCTGTCATTGCGACAAGGATATCGGTAAGTGCTATAATTGTGACCTTAAAATTAATTTATCCAATATTCCTTGGTTAAACCAACTACCTTTTTAACATCAGTGTATCTTAATTAATGTACGTTTGGCAATAAAAATAGAATGACCAAGAAACTAATGAAATTCGTAAGTTCTCGTACAACTTACTTTATTTTATCTAGAATACTTCTAGACCAATATAAATTGATTTGATTGATTGAATTGATTGATTCCCTTAAGAGAGAATGTCTTAAGATAATTTTTACAAAGAGGAAGAATTTTTAAGTAAAGGGGTTTTATTAAATGAGACATATGAGACCCAACTTCCTTAATTTATTATCATAAATAATAAGATTCTCCCTTTAGTAGAGGAGCCCGATACTCCGCAAAGAACAGCATAATTGCTGGTATGAAGAAATAAGACAATGTCTTCTTCAATAGGTGGATGCTTGAACGGTTCATCAGCTGGCAAACGTCGCATAGCTGAAAACGCTGGAGGCCATATCACAGCTTCGTTCTTCGTCGATGATTCCAAAGGTCCAGTCAGTGGATTCGACAGGAACTGGCTGGCGCTGTGGACTGCTGGTGGGGTTCTGCTTATTGTTGCTTGCATTGTAGTAACTGTGAAGGTAAGAACAACAAAATAAATGAATAAATATCACCCAACAGTCACACACATAGTCCTGACCCCACAGTAAGATACCGAGTCTTGTGACGTAGGTATCAGGGACTACGAGAGACTTTTGGTCTCACAACACCCAGACCCGAAACAGATATCTGTGGGCCACACAAAAATTCAGTGCGGGGATCGAACCCACTCGCCCTATGCGCCACGGAGGCACTCAACATAATTTAGTAGGCAGATTTGAGGTTTTGATAATATTTGAAAATTTACTTTATAGGGTATAACAATTTTCAAATCGTCCACACTTAAATTAATGCAAGAAAAATAGTGAATCACGAGTATAAATAGCTGACTAAGTATACTCTATATATTATAATAGAGAGAACTTCTAAGTAAAATATACTGCTACAATATAAATAAGCATTAAATGCAGCCTCTGGTTTAGAAGCTAAAAAAAATTGTAACAGCAATTATAGTCGATAGAAATATATGTACCATAGAACTTAATTTTAAAATTTCAAACATTCCAAAGAAAATGGAATACGCTCACATCATTACGATGGGTAACAATTTAGTTTGTCCTACACGGTCTTATTTCTGATTAAACGTGCTCCCGACTTAGTCGATTTTATACATTTTCTTCTACGACCTGTTATTACAACGGCGTCTAGACTCCAGACCTCTAGATCATGTTTATTAAACCTTTCTTTGATTGAGTCGGTGCCAAATGTCAGAGTCAGGAACTAATTGTTTTGTGGAAGGTTTCGACTAGTGATGTGGATAATCGATTATTTTTCATAATCGATGATTTTTTAAATACATATTATTATATTCCCTGACTGCCTCGGTGGCCTAGTTGTATATCCGTACGACTATCGTATCTTAGATTACTAAATTTTAGCGACAAGTGGAATACTTTTTGAGATATGGATTATCGATTATGAAAAATAATCGGTTATCCATATCACTAGTTTCGATAAAATGTTAAAAATTGTACCTACTTTCACACAATGTAATGGGAGCAAGTATATAAATTACATGTCATTTTTGACCGATTTCCAAAAAGGAGAAGGTCCTCAATTCGTCTGATATTTTTTTATTTATGTTACGCGATATCTCGGCCAAATGTGAACCGATTTTCAAAATTCTTTTTGTGTTCGATAAAGCTTATTTCAACGGTAGTTCCATATAATAATTTGGTTACGATCGGATTTGAAGTCGTTTCGTTAATTTTTCAAACTTGTGATTATTTTGTTATAGGATTTATGTTTATTTATAGTGGTAAATCTCTGGAACCGCTAAAAGTGACATAAATTTTGATTTCCTTTTTATCCTATTCTTAAGGATTTCGGGAAGACTATAGTAATTAAGTTGTAACCAAAAGCTAGCCGAGCAATTTCCATAATAATTGTACAAACCATCACTCTTCTATTTGTTAAATCAAATGTACTTTATAGATTCCATTAAGTAGCATTAAGTACCGGTCGGTCACTTTAGACTGATAAATTGTGGGAAATTGTACTGGATTAGGGGCAGACGTGATTACTGTTGAAAGAGCTCGAGGGCCCTTTATATCGGCGTTCTATTTAAGGAAGTTATTAATAGCTTCTAACACCCGTAGTTATAATCAAGTTTCTTGCAAAGTTTCTTGAGAAAAAATCATTCACAATCAAACATAATTTTTACGCAATTAAAAGTTTTTATTTCATTGTAGATACGACTACTGTCATCAAAATCCAACTTACTTAAAAGTAGTGATTTAGCTAATGTTCTATTTCCGTGTATCTCTTATTGATAAAAATTTATCTCTCTTATGAAAGGAAGAAAATATCAGGGACAGAACCGTCATTATTAATAATAATCAGAAACGTTTGTGAATGTAGTTATTCGTTCAGTACTAAAGCTGGTTCTATAATAATTTTTTATATAGGTATCGACAATATGACTTTTCAAAATAGGTTAAACATCTTAATATCGCCCCACGGACGTAAAAAAAAAAGATGGAGGGAGCGCTAGGAACATTGAAAAAGAAGCAGAGTTTTCGGCTCATTCAATCAGTAGCCGCCATTACGTGTCGATAGATCGAATGAGCCGGAAGCCCTGCTTCACTTTCAATGGTTCTAGCGCTCCGTCCATCTTTTTTTACGTCCATGCATCGCCCATATTTTTGTATTGTTTTCCACAAAGAATTAATGGCGCATTTCTTTACAGCTTAGAGCAAGAAAGCGAAAACACAAAACGTTGTATCCGAAGACACAATACTCCCAACTGACAACCATTGACGAGGATCTTGTAGTTCTGACGTCATCAACAACTTTAGCTACTAATAGTGAATCGAATCCAGACAAAAACGTTCTAGAGGAGCCCACATAGCAATGTATACCGTAATGCTAATGCAATTAGAGTAATTTTACAACGCAGACTGATACGTAGAGGTTTCATTATGTACATAATGGTATTTGTTGACGGGTATTTTGATAACCATTGGTGAGTAAAAAAGGAAAGCTTAGAGGTGGATCGCTATATATAGGCGTTAATGGATTGAAAAAAGGATATATTATAATAGAATTATAACGAAGACATCGGCAATTATTAATATATTTCGTCCCTTTACAGATGTAACTCATTTGTGCTCGCATTCCTGTGTGTGCGTGAGATAGTAAATATACATATTTCAATTGTATGAGAGTGACGTCATTTATACCTACACACACATCTTTGTGTCTAAAGAACAATTCACATTAGGCACATTATGAACACACATACACAGCATGCACATATGTGTTGAACTATTATAGTTTAGATGTAATGGAATGAACTATACAATTTTCCAACGATAATGATGCAATTGTGTTGTATTTGGTATGAAATAACTTTATAATGCATCACAGTCGTGCGTATGTGAAACAAAGAAATTATCATTATACCGTTTCATCATCATCATCAGCCACAGGACGTCCACTGCTGGACATAGGCCTCCCCCAAAGATTTCCAGACCGACCTGACCCTTTAGGTATATAGAAATTACGTCAAAATGAAGATGATATTCTCACATAACATACAAAGATTTATAGCAGAGGGTTGGCAAACGCGCTAAGGGGTCATCTGATAATAAATAATCTACATCGCTCATAGACGCCCACAATATTAAAACAATCATACGTGCGTTGTAAACATAAAGGCGCGTTTTCTGCGCCTGTATTTCTCGAAACAAAAGACAAAAACACCTACACAAAACAATGTTTTTCGCTGTCTCAGTAACAATAAACAATAGATAAAGATATGTAGCGAAACTATGTTTTGCGTAAAGTGCGGGTGACGCGGCTTTAGAAGGACCAAAGGGGATTTTAAGGCGAAGGAGAATTTGGCAGCAATTGGGTTCTTGACTAATCTTTTTTTATTAATTTTATATGAAATTAACGCCATCTAAAATATAGCACTGAAATAATTATTGAAATATTCTCAAAGATAAAAAAGTTATAAGCATTTGAAATTTGGTGTAACCTTCAAACTGCGGAAAAGAGAAGTATCAGTAAAATCACGTCAGAGCCATAACGGTACGTGCGTTAGAAAGGAATAGCAAGATATCCCCACTACGTCCCCACTCTTGCTCATTGCAAAATTTAAAATATGAATTACTGACTCATTTTTCAATCAATTTCGATGCAGATTTTACAGCAGTTTCTTTTTTGTTTTATTTGCTAGTACATATAAAAATGTGTACAAAATCAAACATAGTCAAGTACCCAATTATATAATCTTGTATTATTGTATTTATCTTAGTTTGAAGTACTCATCAAAGTAGAAGTAACTTAAATTATCTTAAATATCAATGACTGCCTCGGTGGCGTGGTGGTATTTCGGTACGACTACGGTTCTGAGGTCTCTGGTTCGATCCTCGGGTCGGGAAAAGTGATATTGGATTTTTCCATATCAGCCCGGAGTCTCGAATTTGTGCCCGATATGACGATAGGCTCGCCCCCTATCACATCTGGGACGGAAATAAGCTCAGCGAAATGTGGGTGTTCTAGTTCGCTAGTGCGCGGTTGCCTACCCCTTCGGGGATACAGGCGTGAGCTTATGTTATAAATATCAAGTTAGTAAATGTTTTAAATATTTTTACGTGGTGACACCTATTCGTTCGTCGAAAACATACGAATAAAACACTCTACTAAGTTATTATGAATAAGGGGGAATGTTTTTTATCATTACTTCGTTTATGTAGCATTGGATCGTAGCACCTATGCATGCTACCTTGCTACATATGTGCTACGCGCAAGCTTGGCAAACAAATAAAATATTCATTTGAGTTGGCAACATTGTGATTTAATTAGTCCATTGTGATACTGTGTGTTGTTTAAATTAAATTATCAGTAAACGTTTAATCTCTTTAATTATTAGTTAGGAATTGTATTCCAAAACTTATTATAGTTAATTAAAACCTTTGACTTTCATAGTAATGAGGTATTTGATTATTAAATAGCTTTCGAAAAATAAACCTGGGTCCTAATTATAACAAACAGCTGTCGTTTTCTATTTGACGAAAAGACAAAATGAGACAAACTAAATATCTAAGTACTACTTAACTTTTAAAACAAAGGAACTCTGAAGTTTCAATGATATTTAAGATGTGTTTTTTCTTTGGGAGTTACTGAATATATTTAGTAATGTGATTCTACGAAGTATTAATATTTATAGAGTACATTGAACCGAGCACTGATGTAATTATTTGGTTGAATTATTTTTTAATTTATTGTTTTGAAAGAAAGAAAGAAATAAATAAATAAATAAACTTTATTCAGTCAATGTCTCAGGAAACAATAAGTGGGAGAACACAAAAAACAAGACAGAATATGTAACACTAAGAGGTAACAAATTTTTTGTTAAAGGGCTTTGTTGCTAAGCGACCACACGGCCCAGTAAGAAAGAATATAATTATAATCTTTTGATTTACTAGTTGAAATATTATACATTAAAAACTTTGTGGACCTTAAAAGATTCCTTTGCCTAATAATTGTAATATTTTTTTTGATTGTATCAGTGGATCACACACATTTGCCTCGGTGTGAAAATAGAACCTACATCCTTATGATTAACAGCCGACTAGTTACGTGCTCCGCTAAGTTGGCATAATTTTTTTTTTTACAGCAGAGATGGGTAAACGAGCAGATGTGTCACCTGATGGTAAGTGATCTCCACCGCCCATAGACACCCAAGACACAGAAAGAATCATGGGTGCGTTGCCAACCTAAAAGGAGGAAGTGAAAGGGGAGAGGAAAGGGATTGGGAAAGGGAGGGGGGGAAATGGGCTATCGGAAATCTCACTCACCGAACGAAACGCGACAGCAAGCTGCCACTACGTCGGTTTTCTGTGAGACAGTAGTATCTAAACGGTCGAGCCGGAGACATTACTGTCTATACAGCGTGGCTGTACCACTCACAAAAGCTAACATGTGAATGTACAGAGTTTAAAAACATTCGATGCAGAAATAACAAATAAAAGAATTATACGGTTATAAAAAAATACGGTGATATGAAAAGTAATCCGATAAAGATCTTTAATTTTCTAAGTATTCGTGAAAAGAGATGGAAACCTTGTATTAAAATAATTTTATATTGAATATTATCTTTAAAAGAGTAAGTACTTAAATGCTTATGTGTTTAATTAATGGTGTAATTTAATTATTTAGGCTGAGATCTATAGAGCGAACTTCGACTAAGTCTATGAAATGAACTCATTTTTACAAGAAAATCTTTGCTTAGGCTGTCTGTTTTTCTTGTAAAAAAAATGGCTCGTTCTAAGTCGAGGTTCGATTTAAAAATTCCAAATCTTCACTGAGTTTTTTTTCATAGCACAGATTGGCAAACGAGCAAGTGGGTCACCTGATCGTAAGTGATCTCCACCGCCCATAGACACCCAATACACAAAGAATCATGGGTGCATTGCCAACCTAAAAGGAGGGAATGGAAGGGGATGGAAAAGGGATTGGGCAATCGGAAATCTCACTCACCGAACGAAACGCGACAGCAAGCTGCAACTTTACGTCGGTTTTTTGTGGGACAATGGTATCTGCCCGATGGAGCCGGCCCATTCATGCTGTAGACGTTGCTGTCAACAGCGTGGCTCTACCATTCAACAGACAACAGTTCGTTTCTTTGACTCAGACTTACTCGAAGTTCGCTCTATACATCAGCCTTAATGTAGATGTATTTACACAGTTGGGTCCATGGGGCCGGCATAAAGTATTTTTATGGGACCTAAATAGCTTCGTGTTATCCATTCCACATATATGTATTATAAGCGCTGGAGTTTTTGAAGTGTTCATAAAATATAAATAAAGAAAAAGGAATTATTAAGATAGGAATATAAAAATATAGGGCCTTAATCATAAAAACAATTTAGCTGAGCAAATGGTTAAGAATAGTCTGTCCCTTTTATTTTCAAACAATGTTACACAAGAAAAAAGTGATGACAATTTTAACCATTTGCTCAGCTAAAATGTTTTTATATGTAAGGCCAATGCTGTTTATTATGAATAATAAATTGAAAATATATTTAAATAAATATTTGTCAGAGAAAATAAATGAAATTAAAAATATTGTCAGAAGAAATTCCTTGCTCTTTTTATTTAATTATGACAATTGACGTTTTTATTTTGTTTTATAAATTCTTAACGCTGTTAGGACGTAATATAATTATTGGATAAATGTCGTTAGCTTCAATAATTCCAGCGTAATATTTAATTTATGTGTAGTAATTAACATATCTAAATGTTTTTATTTGAACAAACCAAATTCGAACGCGTCGGGTGTGTAAATACCGTTCAATTATTAATGTAACTTATTTTATGTAAATATGTAAATAAATGTAAATAAACTGATCGTTTTTATGACGGATACATAATTTGTTTCATTTCGAAAATAATCAAAATTGTGGTGGAAAACAAAATTACATTTCCGTAAGTATAAACTACATAACATAAGATAAGCTCACGCCTGTACTCCCGAAGGAGTAGGCAGAGACGAACTAGCCCACTAGAATACCCTCATTTCGCCGAGTTTAGTTTCGTCCCAGAGGTGATAGTGGACGAGCCTACCGCCATCATCATCATCATTATCAGCCATAGGACGTCTACTGCTGAACATAGGTGTACGGGCTGATACGGTGCCCAGTACAGTCCTCGGTTGATAGGTATTGATAGATGATTGATAGTCCGAGATGGTAAACATTAATATATTGTAAAACTGTTTTTAAATGATATATGATAGAAATGAGCACGCACGACCTAACACCGTCGATTTGCTTTGCGAACAAATTTTTTTGGGAATTATAATTGCTAGTACTGGCGTAAAGTGCTGACGCCGCAAAGTATAATACGTACAAGTGCTAGCTCGTACAATAGGCCTCCCCCAAAGATTTCCAGATCGACCTATCGCCATATCGGGCACAAATTCCAGACTCCGAGGTGATACTGAAAAATCCAATATCACTTTGCCCGACCCGCGTATCAAACCTGAGACCTCAGAACGGTAGTCGTACTGATATACAACCACGCCACTGAGGCAGGCGAGAATACATTTACGATTGTCAGAATTGTTGCAAATCTCTTTCAAGCATGTTGCATAAAGGATTTGGCTTAGTTTTTACGACCGGCTGCCTGCCTGACGTCAATCCCTCTTTGAGGGATCCAGTTCCGGGCAAATCAAATAAGAAAAATCGCTTTACCCGACCTGGGCATCGAACCTAGGACCTACCGATCCACCTCCCATATATGCTGCCACCAGACCAAGGAGGTGAACAGTTTACGAAAATATAAAACATTAATGAATATTCGTTGAAAATTTGTTTGAATACATTGAGAAGTCTCGCCATGAATATATTCGAAAGTTGCGAACCTCCATGTTTTATGTAAAGCCCTCTGATTTTATAACAAAATGGCGGCGTTGACGAGCCTTCATTCAATTTTAACATAACATGAGCTCACGCCTGTATCCCCGAAGGGGTAGGCTGAGGCACACTAGCGAAGTAGAACACCCACATTTCGCCGAGCTTAGTTCCGTTCCAGATGTGATAGGGGTGAGCCTATCGCCGTATCGGGCACAAATTTCATTTAATATTCAATTTTATATTTACAAAAGCTTAGGGCCATTAGTAGTGCTATTAAACAAATTCAAATAAACAAGAATATGTTGTTATTGATTTATGTTTGCATTTTATACATACATAAGCTCACGCCAGTATCCCCGAAAGGGTAGGCTGAGGTGCAATAGCGAATTAGAATGTTCACATTTCGCCGAGCCTATTTTCATCTCAGGGTGCCTAGTTTGTAAACGAAATCCGCAGTTGCGGACTTCGTTTCGGACGTTTTGCTGTTCTATCCAGTCCCGGGGAAATAGTGTTAGACAAACCAAACCCAACCTGGGAATCGAACCCAGGACCTCCTGGTCCACAGCACATACACTGCCACTAGACCATAGAGGCGACATAACACTACCAACACAGATAAACCGCCTCGCCTTGGAACATATCGTCTGGAATGGAATAAATTCCATGAGAAATAAGCCTTTATACATAGCTCTCGGGACAATGAGCTACGAGTAAATGACTAACCGGCTAAATCTAGAAGTAGATTAGGCTCATCTTATCCTTTCAAGTGGAAATCTTAGTAAATGCCTGAAGTGTCGTTTATTTATGATCCTCCTATGTTAGGCGAAAGAATAGAATTTAAATTACAATGCATTCGATGCTTAGATTGAGTATTGCTATTTGATGTTGGGATTTTAATAATAGGGTTTTGGTTGGTAGGTTTTTGGTTTGGGTTTTGAGTGGTAGAGCCACGCTGGAGATAGTAACGTCTACAGCACGAATCGACCGGTTTGATACCACTGTCTCACAGAAAATCGACGTAAAGTTGCAGCTTGCTGTCGCGTTTCGTTCAGGGAGTGAGATTTCCTGTGGGACACTTCACCCCTCCCTTTCCCAATCCGTTTTCCCTCCCCTTCCATTCCCTCCTTTTAGGTTGGCAACGCACCCGTGAGTCATTTGTGTCGTGGGTGTCTATGGGCGCTGTAGCAGATAGGAAGGTAAAAATATAATTACCATAGCAGAAATCACTTACCATCAAGTGACCCATCTGCTCGTTTGCCAATATCAATAAAATATGTTATCTTCTTAAGAGTCTTGGTGATAGCCTACAGCTTTTATCAGACATCAGTCATTAAATTAATTCCGAATTACCACAAATTTTTAAATTATGGACCTTACTTATTATAACATTTTCGCTTATCTTTTCACTCAGAATAGCCAGTCACTTTTTTCCTTGCGTTACATTATTTAAAAATGAAAGGGACAACCTATGATTAAAGATAAGCAGCCCTTAAATATTTTTATAAGTAAGGGGCTATATCGGTTGCCTCATATTGCAAATCTCAAATGGCAATGGGTTGAGCCACTTCGCTCCCTCTCTGTTTCCAACCAAGACAATGACTATGCACTTTAAAACTTAATAACAAAGTAACCTTTTTGTTGCTTCAAGCCCTTCAGAAAGTTAACTATTATCAATTAAAGTTGGTTCAGGTATGCCCATCTAAAAATGGATTTGAAAAAATAAACGTTTGAACAACGGTACCATAGTTACAAAACCCCACAAATATTTCATTTAGGACCATTACATTATTTTTGGCTCAAGTCCATTTCGTCAACTCTGAAAGCTTTTCATAAATAGCAAGCAACAATAACCTATATTCAACCGAATATTATATTTCTAAAAGGTAAAACCGACCTTGAAGGCCATTCTCGAACATAAAATTCATTCTCGCAAACAATACCGCGATTCCTTTAACAAAATTCAAGGCAATACGAAACAAAAAGCGCGAAAACAAATGAAACCTCCAAGAGATTTATTCTAAGCGGTCGCTAAATTAACTTCAGAGATGTTATATCTCGCTAGGTTTTTATTATTTAACGCTCGGACCTTGTTTTTTACGGGCGAACGCAGGTATATGTAGGGTAGCCATTACTTAGGAAAACCTCGGACTTTTGATATTCTTGGATTTTTTAACAACAATATCTTAACCCATAGTGATTTCCTCGGTGGCGTGGTGGTATTTCGATACGACTACGGTTCTGAGGTCTCGGGTTCGATCCCCGGGTCGGGCAAAGTGATATTGGATTTTTCCATATCGGCCCGGAGTCTGGAATTTGTGCCCGATATGGCGATAGGCTCGCCCCCTATCACATCTGGGACGGAATTAAGCTCGGCGAAATGTGGTTGTACTAGTTGGCTAGTGCGTCTCTACCTACCCCTTCGGGGATACAGGCGTGAGCTTATGTTATGTTATATAAATTATTGCAACCCATGTTATACAAAGAAACATAGTTTAGCAAAATCCAATAAGTTATCACGAATATACAGCAGTCCATGAAAAGTTTTTACGGTAATAATAACTCACTAACGTACATATAGCAATACTAAATAAGATAATTTACTAGTATTTTTTAATATTTCTGATACAAGGTTGTAAACTAGATGCTGCACTAAAAAAGTGATTTACCATAGGGTGGTAATGCAACCTTTGCTATGTAATGGACAGTCCGACAGAAGCCTAAACGTGTGGTGTCCAAAAAAACGTGAAATAAAATTTGTGCGCCCACCTTTCGGTTAAGCCGCAAAGATTTTTCGTACGGAACAAAGGAAATGCTGAGTGAAATTTAAATTATGAATGTTATGATTAGTATACAGGGTGCGTAATTATGAACGCGTCCTACATTCTTTGTTAATGTCCGCATAATACATTGTGATAAGCTTTATGTACCAGATAGGAAGGTAAAAAGGTAATTACCATGAAGATATATCTAAAGGCAGCATGTATTTATGATATGAGACTGCCTCGGTGGCGTAGTTGTATTTCGGTACGACTACTGTCCTGAGGTCTCGGGTTCGATCCCCGGTCGGGCAAATTGATATTGGATTTTTCCATATCAGCTTGGAGTCTGGAATTTGTGCTCGATATGGCGATAGGCTTGCCCCCTATCACATCTGGGACAGAAGTAAGCTCGGCGAAATGTGAGTGTTCTAGTTCGCTAGTGCACCTCTGCTTAACCCTTGGGGATACAGGTGAGAGCTTATGTTGTAATGTGTCTTCTAAAATTTATTGCAGGGTTGCCCTTTTGACAGTATAGGCAACGGGAGGTGCACTGTCTCCCTCTTTTCTTCTATCGCGCTTCTTTAATTTTTGTCTCAATGAAGTAACTGGTAAATCAAAACATGCCTTTACAAATACCCTTTCTTAGGCTGGCATTACCGAAGATTAATCTCTATGTATGCCAATTTGTATTATTATTGTAAATTAATGTTTGTGTTTGCAATATTGATATGCTGAAAAAATAAATAAAATAAACGTTTAAATATAATAGTAATTTCGTGACTTACTGCCCTCTCGATCACCACGACAGAGCTCATGTATGTATTTCATATCTGTGTTCGAAATATCAGAACATTATCAGAAATGTGGCTCTCTACGTTTGGGACAAAGCCAATTGCACGGATCTCATCGCGCTAACAGCTTAGCGAGTTTTAGTGCACATTAGCTCGTATCGCAAACATCTCGTGGCCTTTATACGAAAACGTTAAAGGCCATACCGTAAGGCGTTGTGGCAAAATGTGTTAAATAACAGTGACAGCCTCCGTGACGTAGCGGGCGAGTAGCCGGCTGTGAAGCGAGAGCCCGCGGGTTCGATTCCCGCATTGAGACAAATATTTGTGAGGCCCATATATTTGTTTCAAGTCTGGGTGTTGTGAGACCGAAAGTTTCTCATAGTCTCTGACACCCACGATACAGGTTATACATACCTAGTGTGGGGTCAGGACTAGGTGTGTGACTGTTGGGTGTATTTATTTATTTATAAAGTGGTAACAATCTGCCTCGGTGGCGTGGTTGTATTTCGGTACGACTACCGTCCTGGGGTCTCGGGTTCGATCCCCGGGTCGGGCAAAGTGATATTGGATTTTTCCATATCAGCCCGGAGTCTGAAATTTGTGCCCGATATGGCTATAGGCTCGCCCCCTGTCACATCTGGGACGGAACTAAGCTCGTCGAAATGTGGGTGTTCTAGTTCGCTAGGGCGCCTCTGCCTACCCCTTCGGGGATACAGGCGTGAGCTTATGTTATATTATGTTATGTGGTAACAATCTTAATTTGGTGATATTGTTTCTTATCAAATCAAATCATAACTAACAAGTATAACAAAGTAGTTATCTTCTCGGACAGCAAAAGTGCTTTGCAACACGTGGCTCGATGCACCTCTGGTTTCAGAGGGCTATCGATAGCCTACGACATTATAGAATGCATCAATAGTCTGGTTAAGAATGGTATAGAGGTAAAACTGCAATGGATCCCTGCGCATATAGGAATAAAGGGGAATGAGGAAGCGGATCGTATTTCTAAATTAGCGGCAAGGGAGGGGATTGATTTTAATTTTTTGCCGGATTCTACAGAATATATATCGAAATTTAAAATAAAATGTTACAAAAATTGGGAAGAATATTTTAATGAAAAATCCAAAGAAAAAGGCATATGGTATAAGACGATACAGTCGGAGCTTCCTCATTCACCGTGGTTTGATAGTATTGGCTTAAAACGCAACTATGTCAAATTAGCTTTCAGATTACGCTCTGGACACTATCCATCGGCAAAATTTGGACACTTAATGAAACAAATTGATACACCTAACTGTAGCTCTTGCAACAAAATTGAAGATGTCCAACATTTGCTGATGGATTGTTTCAAAAATAAAAGAGAAAGACAATTATTTGTTAACAAATTTAACATAAATATGTGGGATATTGGTATAATTCAAAGTATTTTAGCAAAACCACAAACAGAAGTAGCAAAAAGTTTATGTCTTCTGGCAACAGTTGTTGATGAAGTTTAATTAGTTAGGTAGTTTATAAGTATAATAAGTCTAGAATAATTGTTATTTATTATGATTATTATGAATGAGTAATGTACTAGTATTAAGGTACGATGGGGTTGGCATATCCGTATGGATAAAAACCCCAAAAAAAAAGATTTAAAAAAAAAAATAAAAAAAAAATCAAATCATTTTTGGAATCCATAAAATGTTACACATTACTTAGATTCCGTCAAGAATTGTATTCTATCGCCAGTTCGGAAGCCTGGTTCGCCAGAAGAAGAAGAAAAAGAACGGGCAAGAAACTCTGACGATGCTCTTTTTAATAAATAAATATAAGCAGTTTAAAATAACATAATAAACAACTTTTAATTTCTTTCTGCCTGCCCTTATCCCACCTTAAAGTGGGTTCAGCGTAACACACTTTTTCAAGCATGTTGCAGAAAGGATTTGGCTACGTTTTTACGACCGGCTGCCTGCCGTTTTGAAACCTTTGCAGCCTTCATGGTCCGAGCCTATAGTCAATTTCTTATTTTGTCAGTTTACTTCTCTCTTTAAGCCAAAAGATGTACCAGCAACCACAAAACGTCTTACTGATCTAAAATTCATGTGAACACTTTTTGGCACGAGTGTACTTCATTATTTACCAGTACAGGTGAAACCGCAAGTGTTTCTCGCAAACATGTCGCTCCTGTGTTTTTTCTCGGAGGAAAGTGATAAATATTTGCTTCGAAAACTTAAAAAATTCAAACGTAGAAGTCAAGGCCGGGAGCCAATCGAATCTATGTTCTGCGTAAATGTGGATTTTTATTGGCTCGGCTTATTTCTTTTTATGTTAGTAATGTTACTATGATTGGTTTATTTGAATTGGTTCTATTTTCTAATAATGGAATTTGCTCACTGGTGTGTGTTTGTAAGTTAATATGAAATGGTGAGGATCTGTGTTCGATCTAGATTACATAGTTGTACATTTGAGTGATAGAGCCACGCTATAGACAGTAACGTCTATAGCACGAATGGGCCGGCTCGACCAGTTAGTTACCACAGTCTCACAGAAAACCGACATAAATTGCCAGGTTGCTGTCGCGTTTCGTTCGATGAGTGAGATTTCCGGTGGCCCATTTCTCCACTCCCTTTCCCAATGCCTTTTCCCTCCCCTTCCATTCCTTCCTTTTAGGTTGGCAATGCACCCTTTCTTTTTGGGTCCCTGGGTATCTATGGGCGGTGGAGATCACTTACCATCAGGTGACCCATCTGCTCGTTTGCCAGTCCCTGCTATAAAAAAACAAGAGCAATTAAATGAATACAATATTTTAAAGCAATAAGGGAATATAAGGAAGTCTCGAACGAAGTGACTAGAAACTATATTAGCCAGAATTTATAAGGAAATAGTAGTTTTAATTTACCACCTTGTAACAAATATGCGTAAAACGATACTTAACTGTTATTACAATTTTTATAGGCGCCTACATTATTTCCCGTTTGGCCGTGTGGAAATATTTTGGGGCAATTAAAATTTTGCTGTCGTAACTCCGCCCTGCTATTCCTGTGATAACGTGGATTTATGTTTATTTGGGGCAGTTACGTTTAAGTATTTCCTTAGCCAAAACACTTTTATTTTTAAGTATTAAAGTTTTATATCCTTGATCTAGAGTGGGATCTCATCTGATAAGTCTGAGGACGCTTTTAGATGTTTGCTTCAATTTGTTGAAGCTTGAAGTGTCTTGGTTTAAATCTAAAACTTTTCTACTTATACTGATGTTCGTCAATTCTTTCTTTCCACCCGCCCTTATCCCACATTAATGTGGGGACGGCACAACACACTTTTTCAAGTATATCGCAGAAAGGATTTACTTAGGACGACTTGCAGCGCTATAACTAATCTAGAGTTAGTCCTTAAGTCGATTTATCCTACAGCTCACTCCTATCTTTAAATGAAGATTTGGGATAAATAGAGATTTGTCGCAGAGCAAGTGGCCCTTAGTTTCTACGACCGGCTACCTGCCTAACGTCGACCCCTTTTGGGGATGCAGTCGCGGGAAATTAAGTTTGAAAAATGACTTTGCGCGACCTGAGAATTGAACCCGGGCCCTCTCACTGTCCACAACCAATACCTACATGCCGCCACGAGACCAAGGAGACGACAAGGATGTTACTCAATTACACTTCCTAATTATGCTGGTGTTAATTATTCAATAATCCTACCGGATTATGTCATTTCGTTAATCGTTGCGACTAATTTAGTAATATTAATTTTTGTTTTATAATTTTCGATTTTCATTCCCATCGAATTAGTCGACTGAACCGAAATAATGACCATATTAATGTCACTGATATTTAATATCCACGAGTTTTGACATGGAAGAGCTTTGCTTTCTGTAAGTATTATGGTTAAAGCTTTATTTAATTCATGATATGTATGGATCAAATTCGATAGATTTTAGTCGCCTCCTTGATCTAGTGACAGCATATATGGGCTGTGGAAGTCATGGGTTCGATTCCCAGGGGCAAAGTAAATTTCCTAATTTAATTTGTCCGGGATTGGATCCCTCAGAGGGTTGACGTCAGGCAGGCAGCCCGGCGTAAAAATTAAGCCAAATCCTTTCTGCAACATGCTTGAAAAACTGTGTTGCGCCGATCCCACATTAAGGTGGGATAAGGGCAGGTAGAAAGAAAAATGGATCAAAGGCTTCCTCGGTGATGTAGTGCGTTACTTGCGCGTAACGACTACCGTTCTGAGGTCTAGGATTCGATCCTCGGGGCGGGTAATGTGTTATTGAGTTATTCTTCTCCATATCAGCCCTAACTCTAGAATTTCTGCCCCATATGGTGATAGACTCGCCCCCTATCACATTTTCGACGAAAATAAGTTTGTTGAAATGTGGGTAATCAGTTCTATAGTTTGTCTGTCTACCCTTTCGGGGATACAGGCATGAGCTTATCAAATTCGTGTAAAAAAGTGAAAAGTTTTTAACTCCAGTACAGATCGTCCTCTACAGTCGAATATTGTTAAAAATACGTGCCCAGAATTCGGGGTACATGTATGGAATCTACGGCGGGCGTCCTTTCATATGTTACTATGAAAAAAGTAAAAATATCAAACAAGCTTATATTACCACCCGCTTACATCAAAAACCTAAGCTGAAATTCAGCCTTGCTTTTCGTCGGGTTTTCTCTGAAAAATAATTTCGATTGGTAAAGGATTTTCAGCTTGCTATTTTTGTCTCTTGTGTGCTTTTTAATGATTAATACTAATCGCCATCCACTATGAGCGGTCGTGGGACCTATTTTCAGGAACACGATATTTTCAGTTGAAATTACAATAATCACGATAAATATAAATAAATTAATTACCAGGTAATTGACGTTAACGACTATTAACATCCTACCTACCCTTAGAAGACATAAGCGTGACATTATTTACATAATATGAATCGATATTGGATGCATTGATGGCGTAGTGGTATTGCGTGCGCGGTACGACTATAGTACTGAGGTCTCGGGTTCAATCCTCGGGTCGGGCAGTGACATTGGATTTTTCAGTATCAGACCGCAGTTTGTAATTTGTGCCCGATATGTAGTTAGGCTTGTCCCCTATCACATTTGAGACGGAACTAAGCTCGGCGAAATGTATTTTAGTTCGCTAGTGTGCTTCTGCCTACCCCTTCGGGGATACAAGGGCGAGCTTACGTTATGTTATGAATTGATATTCGATCTGCACAGAAAACTGTTAATTACTTGTTTCCGTCTCCATCATAAACCTCCCTTAAATAAACCCTTATCAATTATTACATTATGTTATCACGTCATAATGATCTTTTGTCTTCCTGGCTCTGGCATCTACGCTTGTCAAACTAATTAATTGTAGCCGAGTTCATTTCCCATCGCCCTAGTGACTGTGAGGCTGTGAGAGAGTCTGTGGGTCAAGAGATACTGGGTTGGAATCCTACCTAGATTTTTCCTTTACGATTTGCGTGGGACTGGGTCCCTCAGAACGACTTAACATTAAAGGCAAAAACTAAGCCGAATCCTTCCTGCAACATGCTTAAAAAGGGTGTTGCACCGACCCCATATTAAAGTGGGATACGGGTACTAGGAATAAGAGTTTCCGCAAGAGGCTTTTGAACTGCCAAAACTCGTGCTAAGCGCCCAGATGACCGCCATGTTTGTTTAATAGCCTTCTAAAAAAATATACTATGTACAAGAATAATTAACAAAAGGTTCACTAAGTCCACTACGAGATTAACGCTTAATCGAACGTGTATCCCGGGCTTTAGATAAAGGTGGGTCCACATCGACGTTCCTAAGCATCCATAAGTGGATTTGACGGGATCAAAGGTGAACGAAGTTACAACAAATATTTCTTACGTTTTATTTTTAAGGAAAGGGAAATGAAAATCATCATAAATCATATTTTTATGGAAGTGCCTCTCCAAAGTAAATGGTTTTTAAGATACTTTATGAAAGTAGAACCTTCTCAATTCAACCGTTTTTAAGTATAATACGTGATGTCTGATAATTAAATAATATAACATAACATAAGCTCTGTCTGTATCTCCGAAGCGGTAGGCAGAGACCCACCAGCGAACTAGAACATCCACATTTAGCCGAGCTTAGTTCCGTCCTAGATGTGATAGAGGGCAAGCTTATCGCCATATCCGGCACAAATTCTAGACTCTGGGCTGATATTTAATTAAAAACCCAATGCCACTTTGTCTGACCCGGGGATCGAACCCGAGACCTCAGGACGATAGTCGTACCGCGCACGCAACACCACTACGCCACCTAGGCAGTCAAACGACGAGCAAGAATAAATCCAATAAAAAGCATTTTCCCCCGAAATAGAAGGGAGATATTAAAAATTGTGAAAACAGACATCGGCACAATAATTTGTCTTAGTGACAAACACCAGAGGGCGCGTCCAATAAACACGAGATATTTCGGCATTGTTTCCAGATTCCACTCATTAATCATTTTTATGTTCGTAATTAATATAAAGATTCCAGCGACAATGGGCGAGTTATTACTTATCTTTTAGAAGAAACTTTTTTTCTCTTAATGTCATTTTGGAGAAAATTGTAAAAAAAATGACGGGAAAAGAAAATGGTTTGAGGGATTTGAAATTTTGCTCATTTTGAATGACATTAAGTAACTGCTTATTTGAATTTGTTGCAATTATTATTATTGTTACAGTTCTACATTTAAATATTTAAAAAAAAAATTGAACGATTTCAAAACAAACTTCAAAATTTATACGATCTTAACCAAAATATTATGGGACCAGTCTTACAACAAGCTCTATCGAACACAAATCTTGGTAAATCGGTCCATATTTTTCAAAAAAAAAAAATTGGGAATCTCCTTGTTGAAAAAATCAGAACTGAAGTTGGTTGAAACTAGTCTCTCCTGTCAACTCTAATTAACCATTCTCAAAAACTGCTAAATGTAATTTCTTTAATCTCCAGCAGGTCAATTCTCTAAGAAACGCCACAACGTTGCGATCGACGACGAGCTCCCGCAGCGCACATCGTTGAGATCGACGGAGCGTTCAATATTGTCGGGTCTTAGAGAATACCATTTTCCATACATTTATGTCAAACGCCTCGCTCGAGAGAGCTAATTCGCATAAGCGCCGTCATCACACATAGCGCTAGTGCGTGCGCTTTGTACCTTGCTGAATACAAAAATGAAACGATGCCGCAACGTTGTTTTCACAAATGAAACCTTAGAGAATCGACCTGCTGTCACTAATTTCGGAAGAGACGAAAAGGATTAAAATATTAATTTGAGCTATTAAAAATATGTCGTAATTGCAACAAGGGAAGAGGGCGATAGTAAGTGTAAATCCCAAAGCCCAGTGGGTCGGAAAATTGAGAAGTGGATTAGCCAAATCACTTTTCATTCCATCCCGTAGCCGACAAAGTTTGCCCTTTTAAATTTTATTATCTCTGAGGCACGCTGTCTAAGGGCGTGGCCTGCTTGCTAGCGGGGTTGGTGACAAAAACTTAAAACTTGAAAAAGTATTGTGTTTGGTTAAGATTTAATTTTGTTAGGTGTTGTGATTTTTAAGTAGCTTTGGTTAGTTGTCTGTTGTTTAAGAGCGCATGATACCTCAGCTCAAATTCAAATTTTGCACCCGCTACCTGTCAGTGCTAGAGTGCGCTATCGTACGCTGTCTCGCTCATACACTAATGGCGTCATAGGATGTCAAGCGGTGTTGATAAGACAAACAAGTGACGTAGCGTGGCGAGCCCGGCGACGAATTAGGACAATTTATTTACACAAAACATAAGCTCACGCCTGTACCGCCGAAAGAGTAGGCAGAGGTGCACTAGCGACTAGAACACCCACATTTCGCCGAGCTTAGTTCCGTCCGAGATGCGATAGGGGCCGAACCTATTGCCATATAGCGCTCAAATTCTAGACTCTGGGCTGATATTGAAAACATGCAATATCACTTTGCCCGAACCAGGGGTCGAACCCAAGACCTCAGGATGGTAGTCGTACTTAAATACAACTAAACCCCGGAGGTAGAGTTTACGCACATAGTAACACACAATCGAGGCACAATTTATTTTAGTACAATTAAAAAACTTTTCAATGGCGTGACAGCGCTGACGCTGTCTATCAGGCTTAGAAAGTTATGTTTGAGCCATGGCTCATCGAACCATCAGGTAACTTTTCTTACAAGATAACTTTGGTTTAGGTGTCCTCTTAACCAGTCACACAGCGCACCTGTGCTATAAGTTTTCCTTGCTGGAACTTCCGTTGACAAACCTGTAGAGAAACGGATGTCAATGTTCCTCCACTGGATGGGGACAATTTCTTGTCAGATAGGTTTAAGCGTCTCCTCCAGTGTTTGATGTTTAGCGGTGGTATATATAGTTAGTCCCAATGTATGTAGAAAACTGAAAGGAGACTACAGGATTCGTAATAATAAACAACTTTTATATTTGCAAAATTGTCAATATACCTGATGTTTCATAGATAATATTGCCATTCAAAGATTTTATAAATAATCCGTGTACTTAACCAAAATAATTTTGGTGTATTCGTCAGTTCTTTGCGTTCTTTCTATGGAGAAAACTCTTATTTCTTACCCGATGATCCTCACACCTCTACGGACTAAGTCAAGGATGTGGATATTGGGAATTAAATGATTCACTGCCAATACCAGAATTCCAGGGTATATCACAGCTAGTATAACAATGTCGGCGCCGTCACTGCACGTCTTAAACAGCCCGCATAATTGGCGTGAAATGTCAACTTTAAGGCTTGGAACCCTATATCTAAGGAAGGGAAAGAAAAGTTACGTACAGCTTTTGAATCCAACAGGAGGGCCGAGGGAAAATGCCTATGCAAAATTGAAGGGCGACAGAAAAGCTATCTCGGAAATCGAGCTTTTGGTGACTTGTCATCGCAATGTAAAGCAGTTTCTACTAGCTTAATCTGCAGTCACTGCGTAAACTTGATAACCACAGTAAAATAACACTCATCTTTGAGTTGAACCCTTTACCTCAAATTCGATTTTGTACAATGGTGGAGCCACGCTACTGGACGTTGCACCGGCGCAGCGTGTGTGGAGTACTACATGAGGAGTTAACCCTCGTTCTCAGGAATTTCCTCAATTTTTCATATAAGAGTTCCGACTCTGAAGAATTTTTGACATCCATCTATGTTGAAGACTGCGCACACCAATCGGAAATCCTAATAGAGTGACCGGTCGGACCTTTCCAATTATAGTCTCCATCACGTCCTTTTTTTCCAAAACTCATAGCAATTAATTAATACATGGCTCCTGAAGTATTTATAACTCGCCTCATTGATCTATTTACTATTGGTAGCGTATATCGGGTGTGAACTATGAGGTCCTGGAATCCATTTCCAGATCGGGCAGGCGTTTTTGACTTTATGGGTGGGTCATTACACAGGTAGCCCATTGTAAAAACTAAGGCCAAACACCTCTGCAACATGCTTTAACAATGTGTTGCATCGACTCCATACTGAGGTGGAATAAACGTACGCCTATATAATATCACGCCTATATCCCATAGGGGTAGGTAGAGACTATAGATTTACACTTCGCCCGATTCTGACATACTACTTTCGCTTCATCTACTATCATGATCTCATTAGAGTCGGTTTAGTTTTTTATCTGTTCTTTAGTCAATATATCATCAATGGGGAACTTGCACGAAAATTATAACGCGCAATTGTGTTGATTAATCAATATACAAAACATTGAAATGTGCTATGATGAAATTTGTAGGATAAATTACTTTATATTTTATGAAATATCGTAATTAGAAATTACGTATAATGGAACGTTGTTGCAAAACCCAAGTGACGTCGTTGCATTAGGCAGTGTTTCCAGATTGGGGTATTTTTCCCAATTTTGCGGAAAACAGTTGTTATGTTTAGTATGGTGATTGATGAATGAGATTTCGAAGGTCCTCCTCTTTCCAAATTCTTTTCTTCGTGTAACTTTCCCATCGCTCCGCTCAAGATTCAAGAGGGCAACTTATTTTTACTTCGTTATGTAATGAAACAGATTTTGGGGAAATTTTTGATCGGCATGGGGAAATTTTAAACGATAGGCAATTATAGCGGTTCAATCTTCATTGTAGGCAATGTTCAAACGTCATTGTAGCCGTCAGTGTCAACTGAGATGTCAACAAAAAGCAATTTTTACGCGGTGACGTCACGTCCTTTTTTGGCGCGGGGTTTTGAAAGTCATATTTTGACTTGCGATAATTAAATGATTTATGCATATTTTAATGTTTTTCTTTCTGGTGTGTTTATTCGAGACCTAGTTCTTAACAATGAACTAAAAATAAAATTACATGCAAGTTCCCTATTTGCCCAATATAAGTGCGATGCGGTCGCCCTATACCGACTTTTCCATGCACACTCGTCTTGTGTCACTGTTTCGACAATCTCCTATCATCTATCCTCTCAATATGTCTGAACCATCTCAACATCCCTTTCTATTTCTTATCACTATATCTTCTTTCACTCGACAGAGATCCAACACCACTTTATTCCACACTCTATCACGCGACACATGCTCCTTCATGCTCTCATTTCCACCACCCTGCGGGCTTAGCCAAGTAGCTTATGCGCTAGTCGAATAGAATAGTAAATATATGGGAATGAGATAAGAGTACGCTATATATAGCGTACTAATAGAATAAATGTATAGGAATAACATAAGAGTCCACCAGTAAGCCCACTGATCTTACTTTCATGCCTGTTCTGTCACACCCAACTTTCACTCTCATTTATAAGTGTGGGCACTAACACTTCTTTATTAACGGCCAATCGTGTCTTTTTAGAGACCTTTCAGCTACTCATAAAGGTGTTCAGCGCTCCATTAACTCGATTACCTGCACATACTTGTCTTTTAATGTCGGTATCATGCTTCCCATCACTTATAAATATACAACCCAGATATACAAAGTCTTTCACTTGTTCTATTCTCTCGTTACCTATCATATTTTGCACTCTGTTATACTTTCATTTCTTTAAAAAAACATACTTTTCGTCTTACTTACATTAATTTTTTCCTTTCTTTTTAAATGCATCATCCATAATTATAACCATTGTCTGTAATTCGTCCTAGGCGTTCTCCTAGTCTACAAAGGCGCAAAAGACTTTTCGTTCTTTGACTGAGAATTTTTCCGGAAAGCTTCGTAGGGAGAAGATCTAATCCGCACATCCCATACTCTTTCGAAATCCCGCTTGTACATTCTATAACTTATTATTCGTCTCTAACATTACCCATTTCAATCAGAACTTTCACATATAATTTGCCGACAACACTAAGAACGTACTCTGATAGTCTTGCCGTGACTCCTTATCCTTATACAACGGAACAATAAATTTAAAGATGGAATAAAGGCAGGTGAAAAAAAAAAATACAGGGTTAGTCGGAAAGTGTGTAGAGAGCCTTGGCCAACATAATGTATCATTATTAAATATTTCTACCGTAGATAGTGTACGTCATTTTAATCTTTCTTTCTACCTGCCCATAACCCACTTTCATGATTGGTCGGTGCAACACCCTATTTCAAGCATATTGCAGAAAGGATTTGGCTAAGATTTTAGTTTAACCAGCTACCTGCCTGACGTCAACCCCCTCCGGAGAATCCAGTCCCGGGCAAATTAAATTAGAAAATTCGCTTTACCCGACCTGGGAATCGAACCCACGACCTCCCGGTCCACAGCCCATATATGCTGCCACTAGACTAAGGAGGCCACGAGCGTACCTCATCTTAATAGTAGGACATTTTTTATTTCATATAAAAAGTAAACTACCTATCCCACGATTACATATCGGCAAAATACGTGCCGCTTACACAATGCGCGCGCCCCCACACTGTAATTTTAACTAAGATATATATATATATATGGCCTCATGTATATCTCCATATGCTGGGCAAATGATGTATTGCAATAGACCTGTTGCGTTCTAAAGACGCGTCGTTTTAAAAGTAAGGGGTAAGCGAGCGAGTTAATTACTTATTTGTGCTGTTTTAGTATTATGTCACATATTATTAAAAATTTTTGTTTCTTAAGGTTTCGTACTTATAAAAATTATGTTGAGTTTAATGGTTAATAACACTAGTAATGACGACGAACACTATGCCTCTGCATTATCTGAATCTGGCAATATCAGTGATGAGAGTTGCCATAGTGTTTCTTCGCTTCGTGATAACCTTGAGAGTCAGTTTTCGGACGTATCTAAGAATTTTAATATCGTTTATATTAATGCGAAAACTGCCTCGACTGCCTCGGTGGCGTGGTTGTGTTTGGGTACGACTGCCGTCCTGAGGTCTCGCGTTCGATCCCCGGGTCGAACAAAGTGATATTGGATTTTTCCATATCAGCCCGGAGTCTGGAATTTGTGCCCGATATGGCGAAAGGCTCGCCCCCTATCATATCTGGGACGTAACTAAGCTCGACGAAATGAGGGTGTATTAGTTTGTTAGTGCGCCTCTGTCTACCCTTCGGGGATACACGCGTGAGCTTATGTTATGTTTATGTTTTATGTTTATGTAATGCAAAAAGTATTCTGGCCCATTTATCCGATATGTCGGCATGCCTAGACCATAAAAACCTTTACTTTACACCTCCGCTTATCTGCTGATCCTTTAACCCCTTCAGAAGGTTATCTGGAAGAGATCGCTTCAAGCGATAAGACAGCCTATTGTAACATTTTATAGTTTAAAGTTCTGTCTGTACTGTTTACTTAATCCTTACTATGGTGTTAAAGAGTTATCTATCAAATCAAATCAAATCAAATCAAATCAAATCAAATCGTTTATTGAATCCATAAAATGTCACACATTGTTTAGATTCCGTCTAAAATGTTTACTTTACCGCCAATTCAGAAAGCTGGTTCGTCAGAGAAGAACGGGCAAGAAACTCTGACGTTTCTCTTTTTGAGAATAATAACCAGTTTACAGTTACAGTCAGATATTAATACACAACCAAAATAAGAAAACAAAAAAATTCAATAATTTACATTAAATTAGAGCAGCCAATCTACAACAAGGTAACCTCCATGTAAAATAAAAACAATAAAACGTACAATGTCGATTGCTGAGCGACTCCCACAGGCACGGCGAGTAATCGCCAAACTAAACGGATGGATAAAATTAATAAATGTAATAAAGTCGAAGCAGACCAGTCCACACAAGTAGCACCCGTTCACGGGTATGACGCATGTGCCAGCCATCGGCCTCCTCAACCATGTTGCAGGGAAGTGACCGACCCGGCACACGACGCCGCCACAAGCACAAACTTTTAAGCGAGCATGACTACCCAGACCAATTAAAATAGTAAAAAAAAAAAAACACCATAACATCACAACATCGCTATGAAAGCCACACAGCATCACTGTAATAAATATTAAAAATTAAATTAAATACAGCTCCTAGGTACCTAACAGTTAAATGTTAATTAAAGTAGTTTACTCCCAGGATTTTTTATCAACTAAATATTTAGAGACTTTGTAATAGGTTTTATTACAAAGTTTATGTTTGATAACAGTTTTGAATTTATTCACATCTAGTTCTTTGATGTGAGTGGGAACCTTATTGTAAAAACGTGTACAGAGACCCTTAAAAGAATTGCCGATCTTCTAGAGCCTAGTTTTATGATCAGCTAGGTTGTTTTTACTTCTAGTATTCAAGCTATGTACATCAGAAACCTTATGAAATTTATCTATATTTTTCTTAACATACATTAAATTAGCAAATATGAATCTATCTATCTAATCGTTCACGAATGACAATATCTATGAAAGTATTAGGTATATTGTAATTTTTACTGATATTATTCTTGTTCATTATTATAAGTTCTGTAGTATTCTTTCAGTTTCTTACAAATATTACGACAAACTTTGTATATTATACGAAATCAAAGTTAACAGGAATACACCGTGTGGAACCAACATAACTTAAATTTCGTCGCAAAAATATAATTATGCGGTAATATGCACGGGCCAACCTAGATGTATATAAACTTCAGTAAGTATACGGCGTGACGTCAAATCGCGCGTTTGTCAACGACAAAGGTATTAAACCGCTAATATCAACTGTTTAAGGTTGCTCCGAACGTACATTATGTGCAAAAATTTTGAAAGCTAAAAAATCAATCCTATGGTTATTCTATTTATTCGTCTTATTTTTTGTACAAGCCCTTGCAACATTAAAAGGTACATATATATGATTGAGTGTCTGTAGGTCAGCGTCAATCATTATTTAAAAAGCTTAAATTACACTATATTTTTTAATGGAAGACCCAAGCTGTTGACAGTTACGTCTACAACATGAATGGGCCGGCTCGACCTGTTGGATACCATTGTCTCACAGAAAACCGATGTAAAATGGCAGCACGCTGTTGCATATCGTACGGTGAGTTATATTTCCGGTGGTCCAATTCCAATCTCTTTATCAATCCCTTTTCCCCTCCTTTTAGGTTAGCAATATACCCATGATATTTTTTGTCATGGGTGTCTCTATCTATGGGCGGTGGAGATGACTTACCCTGACCCACGAGCAATCGTGTTACTGCTATATAAATACTTTATATTTAAATTTTTAATATACATATACCTAATAATTTTATGTAGGATTTAAAAATAAAACTTTGTTTGGCAATATCTGTGAAAGTATTAAGTATATTGAAAAAATTGCAAGAATAAAAGTTGTTTATTATTACGAATACAGTATCCTTTCAGCTTCGTACATAATAATTTATGTTCTAACTAACCGTGTGTAATAGTAGAGGGCCCGTGACATTTGCTATACTTACGCCGCTGACACGCGACTGGATTTCTAATCTACTAAATATTCAGGTAAATGGAAACCTAGAAAATACTGACTTATTTATTAGAATATTCTCGTTATCATCATTATAATCACCTACAATACGTTGTTTAATTGATGAAGTATCCCAGATATATAAATTATATTTTTTTATTTTGCTGACAGCAAGCGACACAACCTCCCCGTCTGACAGCCGAAGCGGGAATGTGTGCGGGCCGGGCGGCAGGGCGGTCATGACTATAACGGTGCGCAAAACGCGGAAATTTAGATAATTGGATCTTACAATAAAAAGACAAATTATTTTCAAAATCCAAAACACATAACCTATGCGTATTATTTAACTAAGTTACTATACAAAATTTCACGATCTTATTTGAAGTATGTAATGAGTAATCCGGGATATTAATTCGGTTTAGAGGTAACTTTGCAATTTTTTTCTATCGAGAAAATTTTAAGGAATCGTGTTTTCGCCACACATGTTCACTCACATAAGCCCTCAACTTTATCATATATTTATTACAAAGTAAAAGCTGCAGTATTGTTGATTTTATCCGGGTTCAAAATAAGCCATTTGAGGTAGTATGGGCCCTTAATGTTTTTTTATGTTTGTTATTTTTATTTTTTCAACAAGAAAGAGAAGTGGGATAAATTGTGTGATTTGATTGTTTGTTATTATAAAAAAATGTTTTACTAAATCACTATTGTTTTTTTGTGTGATGGGAGTGAAGTATTAGGATGTTTTTTGAAAGTGTGATGTTGTCTGCCATTAGCATCATAACACAACATCATACCCAAGCATATTATCTGTGAGATTATTTACTAGAGGTCACTTGAAAAATCATTGTAAAATTAAATATCAAGGTAATATAAATTAATTATCCACAGATAAAAAATGATGTGTTTTTTTTTATTTCACAAAGACATAAAACTTCGCGAAGTAATAACAAGTGAAGTATTAAATCGCTGTATCTCATTACAGTGGCACCGCATAAAATCTTGAGTGAAAATGAATTTCATCGGCATCGAGCGGGAATGCCAACTTACGGGCCTATAAAGAGTTTATTCGTCACAAATTTCACAATTTCTAATTCACTGTTTGATGCTGCAAAATGGTCGGTTTTCGGCTTTGTCGCGGGAGACTTTCTTCGGTTTCAATTGGCTTGATTTAAATTGTTTCACACTCGTAACGAGATTGTTATTGAATGAACTCCGAAGTCCTTTATGGGAACTGACAAGGAAGTGACAATAAACTCGCGGATACTAAAAAGTTTTAAT
The DNA here is from genome assembly GCA_036417725.1 of Clanis bilineata. Lineage (NCBI taxonomy): Eukaryota > Metazoa > Arthropoda > Insecta > Lepidoptera > Sphingidae > Clanis > Clanis bilineata. Next base: position 3,554,033 of record CM071157.1, read on the forward strand.
TAACTGTACATACATGTCTTCATGATGCAGGCCGCTTCCAACAGTTCGATCTGGAAATCTTTGGGGGAGACCTATGTTCAGCAGTGGATGTCCTACGGCCGATGATGATGATAATGATGATTCTAAAATATTATGATGACAAATCTAATCCTAATAGAAAACTAGTCCAATAAATTATTACGTTACTGTTTATAAAGGTTCCCAGCGACATTTTCAAAAGAATTTGATTAAATCTAAGGATTTTCGATTTATCAACCAAAATATAAAATGCAAAATTTTATAGAGACTCGACTGCTTTGATTCCACTGTCTTACACTAAATTAAATTAAATGTACATTATGCAACATATCCTCCCGGTGTGGATCGATTTTTAATAATAATATACTTTTCGTGTTCGATAGAGCCTATTCCAAGGGTGGTCCCATATAAATTTGGTCACGATCGGATAAATTATGAAGTCGGTCCGCTAGGTTTTTCAACTTGCGATTATTGACCAAACTCTGTTATAAAAATTTTGGGGGGGGGGGGGGTCACAATTTTCCAAAATAAAGGCACTGTAAATCAATGGTGCACACTATATATTTCAATAAATACGTCCCGTGTTTAAATCACGTTAATTACATTTACTTTGGGACTTCCATGAAAATGTTTGATGAATTCCGGCAAGATTCCGAGTGAGCCAAATTAATTTGTTTGCTACAGTGCCGGCCGTTAATTTCCATTGTCATTGTTGATTTATATATTAGTAGAGTTCCGCGACAATTTGGAAATGAGGCAGTTTCTATTCGCTTTGGTAGTTAAAGATATTTAGTAACATATTTTATGGCCACATAAAGTTATTAACAATAAGGTTAAAGGGTATCTTATAGTACGATTGCTTATTATTAAACGGAGGAAAATGACATGCCACTTTTTCATCTAAATAATGCTGCGGTCAAAATACTAAGATTATTTAAACATTTCAATTCACTGAACCATTTCAATGTTTCATTTTCTAAAGTCCAACTTAAAGTTGTAATTCTTGCCTAATGTGTGATTAGTACTGCATGCATACTAAATTATAGTCATAATAAATTACTGCATGCTAAGTTATTGCACGTCTACTAGAATAATAGTCATGATTAATTATAAACATACTAACAAAAGCTTAAAAAATATTTGTAATTTTCATTGTTATTGTTTCACGTATCTGTTGTGATTATTTACGCAAAATTATTTATACAGACATTGAGTCGAAGGGTTAAGCTGAAATTTCTAAAATACGCAATAAAATTCTAATTTCGCAAGCTAGTGTTGAGTTATTATTTCTTTGAATGATAAAATATGAACTGGGTCAATCACTTTGTTTTGGAAGTAAGCTATATTATTTTGTAAAGTGACATTTCGATCTGTCAGTTTACTCCGTTTAATTAGAAATCAGACTATAGCCACTAATTTGAAAATAAAATACATAGGCTGAAGCTTGTATCCCCGAAGAGGTAGGCAGGGGTGAACTAGAGAACTAGAACAACCACATTTCGCCGATCTTATTTCCGTCCCAGATGTGATTTATAACAATAAGTACTTCATATCAAAACTTTTAGAGTGAATTTGGAATCATTAGCAGAAGACTTATTTACAAAGGCACGTAATTCAATTTGAATAAGAATAGTATGACGGGACTTCTGAAGGTGTGACGTGCCAATTAGCAAATTATTTTCTATTCAAAAGGAGCTCGATGACTCGTTGCATCACCATCACCTTTCATTTTTCGACACACTTTAAAAAAGGTCAAAGGATTCAATTCGTTTGTATTTTTTGTATATGTTACGCTCTTTTTTGTTCAATAGAGCTTATTCCAAGCGTGGTCAAATATAAATTTTGTTACGATTAGATAAGATCAGTAGCCCGAGCAAAACTAATGTAAATGTAAATGTATTCGAGTTCGCTGCGCACTGATGACGTTTGGTTCATATTACATACAAAGACGCGCATCCAGCTGAAATACATTTACGGTTGGCAGAAATTTTCCTGCTCAGGCCGCTGAAATCGTTAAGTTTTTAAACTTGTTATTATGTTTTGAATTTTCTCATGATTTCGCCTCAAACGTGTGATAAATTTCCACTTAAATGCGGCTAAGAAATATTACCAACCTTCTGGAACAGTCGGATAAAATAATCCATCTCGGACAACTTCTAAATTGAGTTTAATATTGCCCTCCTGCATTTATCTTTGAATAACACACGTGTGTATACGTAATTATGTCCATGATGTTATTTAAATCGATCCCTTTGATGGCTGGTGCTTTGATGGAAACCCACTTACGTGCCGTCATGTTGGCAGTACTTATTGCACGCGTTGTGCCAACATTGCGAGCTCGTTTTTTACGTAATGGATTGGACTTTTAATTACATTTACTGCGTCGATTGTTGATCCACTTTATAGTTTGAAGTTTTTCGTTAAAAATAGCAGCGTTATGATTGATTTTTTTTATGATTATTGAAACTTTTATGCAGAAAACAATAGTCGCCTCCCTGTGGACCGGGGGGTCCGGGGTTCGAATACCAGGCTAAAAGGGGGTTAAGCTAACATAATAGGCGCGGGACTACATCTCCAAATGACGTTAGATAGGCACCCAGTTGTAAAAACAAAACCGAATTCTTTCTGCAACATTTTTTATTGCCTGAGTTGGGAGACGAGCTAAAAGTAGATCCTACGTTGAAGTGGGATAAGGGCAGGTGGGAAAATAATAATTAGCCTGTTAGATCTTGAATACCTTATATCTATGTCGCCTTTTTGTTCTAGGGGCAGCGTATATAGACTATGAACCGGCAGGTCCTGGGCTTGATTCCCTGGTCGGGCGAGGTGTTTTTCTAACACTATTTGACCAGAGGGGGATTGATGTTAGGCAGGCCAAAAACCAAGGCAAATCCTTTCTGCAACATGCCTGGAAAAGTGTGTTGCGCCGACCCCACATGAAGGTGGGATAAGGGCAGGTAGAAATATATTGAATACACTTCCATAATAAGTCCAAAAGTCCAGTTCCATAAAATCCATACATAACTCATTCCTATGACACACATTTTTGTTTTCAATTAATTTTCCCATTTCGGAGGGACATTCAGAGTCCTATGACAGGTTTCGATGCAAATTAGGCGCCTATTTATTTTCAAATAACAGCATTCGTCGTCCGCATTTGACAAGGGTAGAATATATCATACGGTTATTCCATATTTCCACACTTTTTTCTGTCGAATCGGCAGTCCGAGGCGCTGGACCTCCATATATTACGACATTTGAATTCGTAACGGGTTTGTGTAATGAAGAACTTTCTGGAATATTCTTTTCGATTTCATTTTAGAAGGGTCGAGATATGTAATTAAAGTTGATGAATATGTTACGGGGTGGATTTGATTACCAGTTAAATTGTAATTTCGGTTTGAGGGTAACAATGGATGAGTTATTTCTATGAAGAAGGGGCTCTGTTCGTCTGATTTTTGTATGTTACTATCTCTAGCAAATGGGGATCTTCAGTTTTTTTTTTTGTAAACGATAGAAGTTGGAGTATTCCAAGAGTGGTTCCATATTTTCGACAAACTTCAAAAAAGGAGAAGGTCCTCAAATCGTCTGTTTTTTTTATTTATGTTGCCTGAGCCGATATCTCCGTCAAATATGGACCGATTTTCGTCCGATTTCAAAAAAGAAAAAGGTCCCCAATTAGTAAAAATAAAAATATAGACGAATTGAGGACCTTTTTTTGAAGTCGGTCAATAAAATAACTAGTAAAATAAGCAAGAATTGTTACTATATACTGCCTCGGTGGCGTGGTGGTATTTCGGTACGACTACGGTTCTGAGGTCTCGGGTTCGATCCCCGGGTCGGGCAAAGTGATATTGGATTTTTCCATATCAGCCCGGAGTCTGGAATTTGTGACCGATATGGCGATAGGCTCGCCCCCTATCACATCTGAGACGGAACTAAGCTCGGTGAAATGTGGGTGTTCTAGTTCGCTAGTGCGCCTCTGCCTACCCCTTCGGGCATACAGGCGTGAGCTTATGTTATGTATGAATGCTATCCAAATAAGATAAACTCTATCGAAAACAAAAATAATCTTGAATATCGGTCCATATATAGTTCCAGGGACATTACATAATATATAAAAAACATTACCCTATTTTCGGTGGAGTCGGCTATAGTTGTAGATCAATTGCGAACCATTTTTAGTCTGTTAAAAACAAGGGTCCTAGCATCGTAAGTCAATAAAAAAAGAAAAATTATTTAAGATGCAATTTTGGTGCTTATTACCCAAAGAAAAGTCCATGGCATTATAAGCCGAAAATTCCATAAGTAAATAATAAGATGGCAACATAAAAGGCACTTGTAGGGCCAATTTAGAAACTTTTAACAATGCTTTAACTTAGCCTATTGTAGGAAAGTTCTGGAATGCCGTAATTATTATACACTGATTTCAGCAAAGCTTTTGATAGAGTATCTCACGGGATTCTAATTCAGAAGCTTTCGGCATATGGCTTTGCGGGTCCATTGCTAAGATGGCTCAATTCCTATCTAGAGGACAGATCCTTTTATGTGGTAGCTGACGGGTATAGGTCGTCTGAATTCAAAATCACATCTGGTGTCCCCCAAGGGTCGCATCTTGGTCCTATATTATTTAATATATATATTAACGACCTACCTAGCATCTTTAGGTATTCGCTACCTTTCATGTTCGCCGACGATCTTAAGATAGCTCGGGTGATAGAATACCATGGGGATGCAGCGTTGTTTCAAAATGACATCGATCGTCTCTGCAGATGGTGTTCCATTAACAACATGGAACTTAACGTTATGAAATGTTTTGGAATCACCTTTACTCGTAAGCGTTCTCCAATCAACTTTAAATATAGCATATCTGGAACTGATGTACAAAAAACGGATGTAGTTCGTGATCTGGGTGTAATTCTCGACCAAAAGCTGACTTTTATCCCTCATATTGATAATATCATTAAAAAGGCGTCCAAAACCCTTGGCTTTGTCATCAGAAATTCCAAACCCTTCCAGAATGTTAAGACCAAAATTTTACTCTATAACAGTCTAGTTCGCAGCATACTGGAGTACTGCAGTGTTGTTTGGCGTCCGCATTTTGCTACCCATACCCTGAGATTGGAGAGGGTTCAGAAGAGGTTCTTAAACCACCTTGCTTACACGACTGGTATTTCAAATAAACATAAAGGGTATTTAGCGCGCCTGGAATACTTTAATATGATATCTTTAGACAAAAGATACATCACTCATGATTTAGTTTTTCTATACAAATTACTTCAAAGTCAAATTGATAGCCCTGCACTACTGAGAAAATTTAATTTGACTATTCCTAGTCGGTATCCGAGGCACCTTATTGACATTCTCCGATCTCCATTTCGTAAAACCTTTTTTGCTTCTAATTCCCCAATACCTAGGCTCTGTAAACTTCATAATAAAAACAAATCACATCTGGATATGTTCGGCATCACCCTGAGAGAATTTAAGACACAGGTCGGGTTGCTCAAAGTATGAAGGATTTGATATGATAACGATACAGTTTGTGGTACAATAATGTTATTGCAAGTAGTTATTTTTTCTTAAAAAAGTAGTTAATTAAAATTTAAAGAAATAGAAAATTATTGTTTACTTTAGGCTATACAGTATCTTTTAATTTTAAGCATGAAGTGTTTACCGTAGAAAATTGTGCACTTAGTTCCTAATATTGTAAGTAGTAATTATGAAACATTTTCCTAGTGTAACAATTGTGGTAAGCTATATAAATAAAAAAAAATAAAAAAAAAAAAAAAATGTTATTACTATATAGGTGAACATAATAAAGCTTTCAATATTAAACTATACGCATGAGGCTGTTTCCTCTCCCGCCATTTTATTACCTCGCAGACAATAAAAATAATCACTAAATGTATAAAAGAAAAAAACGCCCATAAAAATAATCCGCAAGATCAGTACTTTGTGTACGAACGTTTCTTTAATAGGTTTCACAAAGCAATAACAATAAATACAATTACTTGGACAAAAACTAAACGGGCCAGGAAGAGAGCTGCTGCGATTAGAGCTCCTTGTGATGAGCGAGAAAGATATAAATATTTCGAGAAGTGTGAAAAGGACGGCGTTTGTTGGCGATAATCAAAAAGCGTTTCGTTCGATAAAAGGGTTTTTCTAAATTTCGCAAGCTTAGCACGATGCTGATAGCAAGGATTGAAGGTCGAGTCGTCTTAATTTTCTTCTTTTAAAATGTTTTTGAGTTTTTTCTATTCCATTTTTATTTTCGAAACGTATTCTTTGAACTCCTAATTTTATGCATCATATTGTACATATGTAGACTACACAGTACTACTATACTATAATTTTATTTGGCAATTTCTTTATAGGCATTAATTTCTATGATCAGAGGCATCAAAGCTTCTTAACAGATCATATGAGATACCAACCGGATTTAAAATAAAAATTCCTTAGACCTGTAATATGAAATATTTCTTTTTTCTACCTGCCCTTATCCCACATTAATGTGGGGTCGGCGCAACACACTTTTTCAAGCATGTTGAAGAATTTATTTGAGTTACTTTTACAACCAGATGCATGTCTGACGTTAACCCCCCTCTGGGCGATCCAGTTCGGGGCAAATGAAATTAGAAAAATCGCTTTACCTGACCTGGGAATCGAATCCAGGACATCTCCAAAGCTCCTATAATCCCTGTTCCCTCTCGCTAGGTTGGCAACGCACCCAAGATTATTTTTGTGTCTTGGGTGTCTATGGGCGGTGGAGATCACAAACCATCAGGTGACCGATCTGCTCGTTTTGTTATAAAAAAAGCTTTACAAAATCCATGCCTTACTGCTTATCGAAAACAAACATCAAACGTGGTACTAAACTATAAGAGAAACAGTTGGTCTGTCTGTCGTTGCCACAATAACCGCCGGCCAGAGGTCGTAAACATGCCTCTGTAAACACTATAAAGATATTAGCGTTCCGCTTCCAACACTTCTGTTCGAACATTTTTTATGTATGTAATGAAAGAAACATTTTTATTCAAATAAAAAGGAGGCAGTACGAATGTTGAACATTTGTGTACGAGAGCAAAAATTGTAGGTCAAATGTAATGTAAACATTTTGTACTTTTACAACAAAAATATTTAAATTTCACTCGTAAGTCGTAACTGGAGCTGGTAAGTGTAGATGTTTCAATGGTATAAAAATCAGCGCTAGCAATACTCAAAAACAAAGACTTCTATGTATACTACTATACTGGCTGTTCGGTACATAAAATGTGCGCACCAAGTCTCTGTTAATCGACCTCAACTCACTATAGTAATCTGCTCTTTTCACAATTTTACTTCGAAACAGCTTGTCTAGTAAATACATAAAAGTCTTTGCTCAAAAGTTTGACATCTTCTCCTTTAGAAGGCAACAGCTAACTAACTAAGCCGAATGCTTTCTGCAAAAATATACTGCGATGACCATGCATTAGAGCGAGGTAAGGAAAGGTGGAAGGTAAGATACAAAGCAGGGATAGGTCTACCAGTATATTCAGTTTTCACCTTAGGCCAGCATAATCTCGACCGCCGAGGGATCTTGACGATTGAGAAGCTTGTGGTGATCTAGGAAGAACCTGCGCTTCTGGTATTAGGTATGCTGGTTAAATCCATAGCTAGTGCTGATTGCGGAAAAGAGAGACATACAATATTTCTTGATTAGACTGAATCTAACTCAAAGACATTCAACGGTACACAGACGGGACAACACGAAACTTCTCCAAAAATTGCTACCTCGTGGTTATGTCACTTAGTCGTATTTGAAACATACGCGCGCAGGTCGTGCCAGCGTAATAATGTTAAGACAAAATAAAATTATCTTACGTAATTCTTGAACATTCACGGAACATTCTAGGATGTAAATTGCAATCGGCCCTCGCATTGTTATAAGTGGTCGATAATGTTACTGATGATAAACATAAAACCAAATTGCGATAAAATCCGTAAAAACAAGTCATTTCAATGTATAACATTCGCGTAAACCTAAGAAATCATAACGTAAGTGATATTTAACACCTATCGGTCGACCCGGTCGAGCCAGCCCTTGTACTTAATGTGACCTTGTCTTTACCGTCTGTTTACCACTTAATAAAAGAAGAATATATGAAAGAAGAAGAAAAGCATGTTCATGGTGTTTTGTGTGGTCATTTTATTTTACTAATAATATTCACCACGTAATTAGTAATTAACGAATTTGTTACCTCTTAGTGCTACATATTCCGTCTTATTTTTTTTTGTTCTTCCACTTATTGTTGCCTGAGATATTGGCTGAATAAAGTTTATTTCTTTCTTTCTTTTTTCTTTCTTTATTCGTCTTGATGCGGGAATCGAATCTGTGGCTAGATGGAATTTTAAATATAAATCTGAATAAAATCCTGAATATAACAATTAGATAGTATATGATATCAGCGCTGCCATTAAATATTAAGATATTTTTTTGTATGGAAACTTGTTTGATAGCCCCATCTATAGGTAATAATATTTAATCTCTTTGATTTAACTGTACTTATAAAACGTACTACTATGTTCCCTCTACATCCCATCCATCACAGAACAGCCTCACAACGACAAAAAATTATCACGAAATTTATGGTCTTTACACATCAGCTTAGTTTTTCTTCTATTACCCCGAAACTTGGATTTATAGTAGTGTTGTCAGCACCAGATGTGGATGCTGATATGAGAGTGGTATTTTAATGGCAGATTGGAAACTGGATTTTAGATGGCTTTTGGTAAAAAGGAATATACATCAATTAAAATTGTATAATAATTGCCTGCCCCGCTGACGTGGTGGTGTTGTGTGCGCGGTAGGACTATCGTCCTGAGGTCTCGGGTTCGATCCCCGGGTCGGGCAAAGTGATGTTGGGGTTTTTCAGTGTCAGCATGGACTCTGGAATTTGTGCCCGATATGGCGTTAGCCTCACCGCCAATCACATCTGGGACGGACAATAAGTTCGGCGAAATTTGGGTGTCTAGTTCGCTTGTTAGCCTGTGCCTATTTCTTCGGGGATACAGGCGTGAGCTTATGTGTCTGCCTCTTATAAAAATTTGAAATTGAATTTGAAAGAAGAAATTGCGTTTAGAATTCACCCTTCAACATAACAATTTAAAACTGAATTGTTCATTACAGCTGAACCTTAAATGAATAAAAGTAATTTTCCTCATAATATACGAGAGCACATTACTTCGTAGTGATTTCAAAATTAATGGCTCGGTCTATTGATAGGGAAGAGGCCACTCAAATGTACTCGAGCCAGTCTGACGGTAACTTGTGGGGCTTCGGGACATAACATATTACGACTGAGAAGGACAACTTTAATTAATAAATAATAATAACACCCAACAGTCACACATTAATACGTTTTTTTTAAATGAAAATATCAGTTTTTGAAATAGACACTGCTTTAGACGCGCTGAGCACTTTATTTTGTAGGCATTGAATGAGAATGTGCTGAAACACTGGGCTATGTAACGTTACACGTTACATGAGAGAGCATGACGCATCAGTCGCATTCAGTATCATAAACACAGAATGTGCCGTGCCATTATATTTTACTTAATACGTTATTTATTCTTATGAAGACTTCTCTGGCATGCAGGTTTACTCACGATATTTTTCTTCACTATTAAAGTCACTCTCACTGTCATGCGGTCGGTTTTGAATTTGTAACCAGTGTCTGAACTGTCGTTCCCTTAAATATGATATATCTTTGTAATATGAAATTTGCATACAAATGTACGTGTGAATCCCCATACAGTAGGGCTTAATAGCTCAGTTGATATTATCAATACTCACCAATTAAACATCAAAATTAGAACTCCTATAAATCAATATTATTTGGTTGTCACTGTTATGCATTGTCAATATGCAAATATTTATCTTCATTACTTATGTTTGCAAATGCGGATTTTGACGGGAAGTCTCAAAGGGTGGGCGTCGCGTGTTAAAATTATTTCATGTTATTGTCTGGAGGTGTGTTTGTTGTTTAATGTGATGTGGTTTTATTCACAAAAATTCAGCGAAGATGGACAGTATAATGTGGAAACTTTTTAACCTTGATGAGTTTTACTTGGTGCGTCGGCTGGCTTTGTCCGGTCGATTTGCTGAGTAAAGGTCTTCTGAGGGGCACAGCGCTGGAAGGAATTGCCGCCATAATGCGAGTAGGGCCTTGATATCTTCTACATCTGGGTCTCATGGTTATTGTTGAAACTTTATAATTGTTATACTTACTTTGACATTGGCTAAATCATCGCATATGCGTGGAAGCCATTATGTTTAAAAGAAGATGTTCGCAATCAGCCATTATTTTAAAATAAAAAGGAGATTTAAAATATTTCCACAAAGTCATAATTATAATTATGTGTAATATATGTACAAGCTAATTGAGAACTCCCTTTTTTAAGGTCGATTAAAACAACAAAATATCCAGCCAGAAATAACAAACCACGATATCGTTTTATGAAGACTTATCAAGATCGTACATTCTGTACATTTTTTTACTACCGCCGAGCTGCCTTTTGAGTGAAACGAAATAAATAATCCTTTATACTCCGCTCTCCCAGCCAAACAATAGAGCCTATCACGAATAACGAAGGCATTAAACAAAATAGGCAGGGTTCCGTCTCCAAGAGCATTGCGACGAGATCCACCGTTTCATGTCGAATTAATAACTTTAAGAGTGACTCGCTATAATCTTTTATGTGAGCCATTGTTGTCTTGAAACGAATTTTGTAATGTAAATGTGATGATTGTGTAGGCCTACGTCTATGGCTGAAAGGCTTATGATCAAAAAGTCTTGGGTTTGATTCCCAGGTCTTGAAACATGCTAAAAATAGTTTTTCACCATCCCTCATTAGAGGAGGATAAACGCGGGTGGAAGAATAAGAAATGGAATTGTTACGTAGTTACAATAAAAAAAAAATTAAATTAAAAGCCTAATAATATATTCGATCCCCGCACCGAGACAAATGTTTGTATGGCCTACAAATATTTGTGTCGGGTCTGCGTGTTGTGAGACCGAAAGTCTCTCGTAGCTCCTGATACACACGACATAAGACTCGATCTTAGTGTGGGGTCAGGACTATGTATGTGACTGCTTTGTATTATTATTATTATATTGATATCACTATCACTATGGAAATTCAATTAATTTTTTGCTCTCCATAATTGTTTATAATCGTGTTAAAAATAATAACTGTATATCGTAATATATACTGTCGCCTCTTTGGTCTAGTGGCAGCATATCTGGCCTGTGGACCGGAAGATCATTGGTTCGATTCCCAGGTTGGGAAAATATTATTTTCTAATTTAATTTGCCCGGGACTGGATCTTGCAGAGGGGGGTTGACGGTAGGCCGCTGGTCTTAAAAATAAGGTAAATTCTTTTTGCAACATGCTTGAAAAAGTGTGTTGCGCCGACCTCATATTAAAGTGGGATAAGGGCAGGTAGAAAAAAATCCTTTTGATAAATATTCATACAGATAAGCATTTTGCATCGGTAAAACTAGGTAGTGAGTGAAGTATGAACATATTTTGGTTTATTTTTAACCGAACTCAAAAATGAAGATGTTCTCAAGGAAGCAAGACTGAAGAAAGATTTTAATAAATTAATAGAAAAATATAAAAAGAAAAATATAATACATCTTTATAATTAAAGATGTATTATATTTTTCTTTACCAATAAACGTTTTTAACCCATAACAAACTTGTCTTATACTTGTATAGAGAAATCATGAGTTAGCAATATAGAAAATCCTCGGACAATGGGACGATGAATTTTTGAGGGTGCCCCTCTGACTTCGGACGTTGATTAATGGGAGTGTACGCCCCTCTCGAGGGATCTGTGTTCGGAAAATGTGTGGAGTATTGATTGAAAACCTGCCTTCAACACACGATTAAAATATATGTGACTTTAGTGCTGTTGTTACCAAATTTAGGAAGTGACTTTTTTTAGCAGAGCCTGGTAAACGAGCAGGTCGATTCTCTAAGGTTTCATTTGTGAAAACAACGTTGCGGCATCGTTGCGGCAACGATGTTTTAATTTTTGTATTCAGCAAGCTACAAAGCGCACGCACTAGCTCTATATGTGATAACATAACATAAGCTCACGCCTGTATCCCCGATGTATCCTGTATGTGATGACGGCGCTTATGCGAACTAGCTCTCTCGAGCGAGGCGTTTGACATAAATGTATGGAAAATAGTATTATTCTCTGAGACCCAACAACGTTGCAGGCTCCGTCGATCTCAACGATGTGCGCTGCGGGAGCTCGTCGTCGATCGCAACGTTGTGGCGTTTCTTAGAGAATCGACCTGCAGATGGGTCTCTTACTACTAGGTTGTCAAATAACTCGTTTGTCTTTAAGCAAAAAAAGATCAGCCCATCTCTATTAACTTTTAACTTCAAAAACATCTGCGTGAAAGACTCGAACAAAAGTCTCATCACAATGGTTTCCTTTCCACAGATTAGATAAGGGAACCCTAAAAATGACAGCCACTTTGTAGTCGCACAAAGACTTTTATAATGAAATGAACACAATAGTTTTATCGGCTTGTGTCGTGAACACTAAAAGATTGTCTACAATTTTCTTCAAATTAATTTGTCCCTAATTAGTCTTTGTGGTCTATTATATTAAGCTTAAGGTTATTTTAGGAATTTGCTGGAGAATGAAATAATAAAAAAAATGCTCCTATATTAATGAAAGGGGTTAGGTCTTCCACATGGTCTGATGCAGATTTCTAGACTTCACATAACTATGATTTTCTTTAGGATGGCAGTCAGTTCCCTTCTTCTTCTTCTTAATAAAATGGCTTCCATGCATTAGCGATGATTTAGCTAATGCCAAGGCAAATAGAGCAAGAGGCAATGCCCATGAGATTCGAATGTGGACGATTTCAAGGTTCTGCTCGGATTATGGCGGCAATTCCATTCAGCTCGATGCCCCTCAGATTACCTTTACTCAGCGAAACGAAAATAGAAAAAAACACACATTATACTCGCCATCTTCGCTGGAGTTTGGTGCATAAAACCACATCATTTTAAAACAACAAACACAACTCCAGACAATAATATGAAATATTTTTAACAAGCCATGCTCACCCTGTCAGACTTTCCGTCAAAATCCTAGTCAATTCCCTTTAGTACGAGCTTCATTTGACAGTTCTTGAAAAAAAAATGGAAAACATAAAAATCATTCAAAAAATATCATCGATGTCAAAAAAACTTTAACGAGGTACCATAGAGGGACAAAATGTCGTGGTGGTTGGTGATAGGCAGCATGTGCAATAGCACAATTATATTCTTTTTATTATCTGGGGTAAATAAAAACACATTTTAATAGTACCCTTTCATTAGTAGAGAAGGCCCGTGCCCAGCAATTAAACAGTACCTAATATTACAGGGCTGATATTATTATTATTACGTTCTATGCATATAATAGTTATAACACAACTCTTGAACATAATATGGTGAATGTTCCTTCAAAATAAATTTATATATTCGACCGACTTCCAAAAAGGAAAAGGTCCTCAATTCGTCGGTATTTTTTTGTATGTATGTTACGCGATTTCTCTGCCAAATGTAGACCGATTTTCAAAATTATTTTCGTATTCGATGGAGCTTATTTCAAGGCTGGTCCATATAAATTTAGTCACGATCGGCTTTAATGTCGGTTAAGTTTTTCAACTTGTGATTATTAAACTATTATAAAAATTCCGGACTTACACCACTGTGAATACTGCAGCATTATCAAATTTCAAATCGTTGTCAATAAACGTGGCTTTATAATGTCCTCCCCTCACAAGCCTTATTAGAGTATACTTCATTTCCCTTCTTTAAAATCTTACACGCCATTTAGCAAGGGTCGTAAAAAAACATTCGCGGCTCAACTTTTCATTGCTTTTCATTTCACTTGCAGCGCGACATCTAAATTTATCAGAAGGAGGCTTGAGAGATCTAGTGTAGTTGAAAAGGAAACAGTAAGGAAAGATTTAAGAAAATGTGTTGAAATTTAAAGTTCGTAGTAATTATAATTATGTAGACATCTCAAAACATTTTTATAATCTAATTATTATTATTTCATAATCTATACCCTCTCTTATATCTATATTTCATTTAGATAATTTTAATTTCACTGCCATGCTGACCACTGACCGTTTCCTTATTACTTACTATACATACATAATTATATTGCTTTACATAGTTATTAATAATATTATCGAGTCTCCTAACTTGCTTGAAGAAATAAAATTAAAAGTACCTTCTAAGTCAACAAATAACTTGTTTGTGGTTCCGAGTTGCAACACCAATTGCACCTCAAATACATTCTTCCATCGTTGTTTGAATATGTATAATAAAAAAAAGTCTCACATTGATATATTTAACAATTCATTACTAAAATTCAACAAAAAATTAAAATATTTTTTGCTGAGTGAATTATAAACTCGCTGTTTCTAACACTGAAATGTAACCACCTATGTTTGGTAATATGATGTGATTTTTATATCTAAAACTATATTGTTTGCTGTAAGACTTCTAAGAGTCATTATTGATTCTCCTATTTACTTTTAGTCTGTTATGTTTTTGCTAATGTCATTTGCATCTGTAATTGTAAAAGTAATACTCGGACATGCTAATGTAATTAATTTGTGTATTGTTTCAATGGTGTTGCTTAGTTGATCATCATCAGCCACAGGACGTCCACTGCTGGACATAGGCCTCCCTCAAAGATTGCTTAGTTGATGCAACTTAAATAAATAAATATCACCCATGACTATAAAATATTGTATAGAGGAGTTTGGATCCCCTAATGCGGGTTGACGTCAGGCAGCCAACGGTTGTAAAACCGAATTTTTTCTAGAACATATTTGAAAACAACCGTCGACCCTATATTAAAGTGGCTTAGCTGCTCTAATTTATGATTTAGTTTTTATTTATGTATTTGGTACTCTATTAGTAATTGATTAGACTGGCATTGAAAGAGCAACGCCGTAGTGTCTTGTCCGTTCTTCTCTTGCGAAACGGCTTTCAGCAGGTCAATTCTCTAAGGTTTCATTTGTGAAAACAACGTTGCGGCAACGATGTTTTCATTTTTCTATTCAGCAGGGTTCAAAACGACATACTAGCGCCATGCGTGACGACGGCGCTTATGCGAATTAGCTCTCTCGAGCGAGGCATTTGACATAAATATATAGAAAATGGTATTCTCTAAGACCCAACAACGTTGAACGCTCTAATAAGGTCAGATAAAAAGATAAAAAATATTGTAAAGATTGACTTACTGACAGTTTTCAACATGCAAATGCTTGTAAAAGACGAAACCCCTTCAGTTAAAACAATAGCCCCGAGATGTACAATGGTAGCACAACAGGCCACTTCATTGTGCCCCCGCGGGCATCATACTGAATGAACCTCATAGTAATAGGCCTTTAGGACTTGGCTTTATGCCTATAGATTCTGATGGTGCTTTTTTTATTCTGAGACTGGCAAACGAACATATGGGTCACTTGATGGTAAGTGATCTCCACCGCCCAAAGACACCCAATACACAGAAAGAATCATGGGTGCGTTGCCAACCTAAAAGGAGGGAATGGAAGGGGGAGGTAAGGGATTGGGAAAAGAAGGGGGGTAATCGGCCACTGGAAATCACACTCACCGAACAAAACGCGAACTGCCACTTTACGTCCGTTTTCTGTGAGACAGTGGTATCAAACCGGTTGAGCCGGCCCATTCGTGCTGTAGACGTAATTGTCTACAGCGTAGCTCTACCACTTAAGTGGTGTACACTTATTCTTACCAAGTGAGCTGTAAGTGGCGAACTTAGTTATGTGAATGACGAATTTTTATTCGTTAATGATACCTGCAGGGTTACCACCACCTCTTATAGCAGTATTATTATAATCGTTCTTCGTTTGTTTTGAATGGGAATCGTTACAAGTAAGATTATAATAATACTGCTATAAGAGGTGGTGGTAATCCCCCTGACAGCCTACATTGAGTTAAGTGATTACTAGTCTACCTTTTTTTTCTACCTGCCTTTAACCTCCTCAATGTGGGGTCAAACACACTTCTTCAAGCCTTCTGCAGAAAGGTTTCGGCTTAGTTTTTACGACCGGCTGCCTGCCTGACGTCGACCCTCATCTAGGGTATGCAGTCCTGGGATAATAGATGTACATATACATATGATTCTTTATTTCTTTTCATCTCTCGTTTGCCCAATATTGAGTGTCATCTATAATCTATGACCTGGCGTTATCTTTATTCTTATTCTTAGTTTTGGTCTCACTAGTTAGACTCTTCAATTGGGTACTTGACTTTGTTTGATTTTATACACACATGTATATGTAGAGGTATAGGAAATAAAACAAAAAGGAAACCCTTCTGTAAAAACTGCATCGAAATTGGTTGAAAAATGAGGCAGTAATTCATAATTTAAATTATGGAGTGGGGGCATATTGGAGATATCTTGCTATCCCTTTCCAACGCACGTACCATTATGGCGTGACGTGATTATACTGATACTTCTCTTTCCCGCAGTTTGACGGTTACACCAAACTTCAAAGGCTTATAACTTTTTTATTTTTGAGAATATTTCAATGTATTTTTTCTGTTTTATATTTTAGACGACGTAAATTTCGTATAAAATTTATAAAAAAAATGGTCAAGTACCCAATTTTCGTCGTCATGTATATTCTACAGTAAGGCCGTTCGTCCTCGCATCATCCCTGAAAACTAAAGCTAATGATAGATAGATAGATAGATAGTAACTCTTTATTGTCGACACACACAGAAAATAGGTAACAATAAACAACAAACAACAAAAAAAAAAAATGTGTCACAAGTGGCGGCCTTATTGCTAAAAGCAATCTCTTCCAGGCAACCATTGGATGGAGAGGAATAGTAAGAAGATAATAGACGGGGTGTACAATAAAGGAACAAGAATAATATAATACTATAATGCATTATGACTACGTTCATTGCAAAGTTAAAAAAATAATGTTATTTAAATAACAAACGGTTCGAAACCCTTATGAATACCCTAAGAAAATATACGAAATATATTTATTTTTACGTGAATATTTAAAAAGCTGGGATGTTTTGTGTAAGCGATATTTTTATATCTTATTTTTGCTTCAGCACATTTTTAGAAAACCAACTGCATTTGTAGACTGTTTTCGGGTCTTTACACTCTGCTTTTAACCCCTGACATTAAACTAGGTTTTGCACGCGGATTCACCCGCGTAGAAAGTTTTTTGGTCTTTTCTTTTATAATGCACAAAGTCGATTTGCGTAATTGCATGTAAAAATTGTTAGACGCTGATAAACGATTTGCATCACATGTGAGATTATCAAAGGGTTAATGAGACAAATATAGCTTACGTCCTTTTCCAAGGTTCAAACTGATGGTTGCTTGAAAGACTTGTGGCACAGTTATTATGTTATTTAATGATACCTTTTTCCTGTATGTGTCTAAAGTAAAGAGTTATTATCTATATTTTTTTTAATAGCAGAGACTGGTAAACGAGCAGATGGGTCCTGATGGTAAGTGTTCGCCTCCGCCCATAGGCACCCAAGACACAAAAAGTATATTGGGTTGCCAACCTAAAACGAGGGAAAACGGGATTGGGAAAGGGAGGGGGGAATTGGGCCATCAGAAATCCGAAACACCAAACGAAACATTACAGCGAGCTGCAACTTTACGTCGGTTTTTTGTGAGACAGTGGTTTCAAACCGGTCGAGCCGGCCCATTCATGCTGCACACGTAACTGTCTACAGCGTGGCTCTACCACTCAAGAAATTATCACTAAAGATATCTTACTTCACGCAAATATTAATCAAAATTAATTCCATGGTTTAACTGTGATAATATAAAAAACAGAATTATCTACGTTCGCATTTATATTAATTAATTTAAAAAAATAATTTGCTGTACACACACTATTATAATAATATGCAAATGTTTATCTACTAAAAGTGTAAATTAAATTGTAAATTGAGGTACAATTCGCTTATGCGTATTTAAAACTTAATTAAGTTTTAACTACAATGTGTAGATTAGGACTGCATTAATTAAGTGCATTAATACGCCGCTCTACGCGCTACTCCCTAAATATGAAACCATTAGGGGCCTTATTTAAAAAAATCATTTTCAACTATATCATCTTTAGGAATATTTTGTCACTTTTTTCCTTGCTTTACATTGTTTGAAAATGAAAGGAACAATCTATTAAAGATAAGCAACGCTTAAATATTTTTATAAGTAAGGGGTTTAAAGTATATAAATAAATAAATACACCCAACAGTCACACACCTAGTCCTGACCCCACACTAGGTATAACCTGTATCGTGGGTGTCAAAGACTATGAGAGACTTTCGGTCTCACAACACCCAGACTTGAAACAAATATCTGTGGACCACACAAACATTTGTCTCAATGCAGTTGGGTGATCTGGTGGTCTAAGGACGCCACCACCCGCTGATATCCACGACACAAAATTCACGGATACGGTAAGATCGTTCCGAGAAGCCTGTGGAGACACCAGGAGGATCCTGCGCTTCTGGTCGGAGCTAGGCTGCCTAGCTGGCATTTAAGACACGCTCAATGGCTCGATTCTTTTAACAAACTAAGTGCGGACAAAAGAACCCACAACCAATACCAAATCAACAAACATATCAATGTATCCCTATGAGGTAATAATAATAATAAATAACACCCAACAGTCACATACATAGTCCTGACCCCACACTAAAATCGAGTCTTGTGTCGTGGGTATCAGGAACTAGGAGAGACTTTCGGTCTCACAACACCCAGACCCGAAACAAATATCTGTAGGCAATACGAACATTTGTCTCTCCGTCGCCTCTCGCTTCACAGCCGGCTACTCGCCCGCTGCGCCACGGAGCCTGTCATACATTACAGTATTGTATTGATTGATTGGATTACAACCAATTCATTTGAAAAACATAAAATAAAGTTGCGTCGTGCCGTCTTATTGTAAAATAACATTTAAAGTTCAATATACTTTCAATCGATGGGCAGTGCGTTACACGTGAAAAATGAACTCTTTAATGAATTTTATTGAACGGTGACGGCCCACTGATTGTGCCCGAAATAAATCCGTTAATGGCCCACCAATAAACCAAATAACTCGATTCATTTATTTTAAATGATTGATGTAAATGTATAGCTTTTATCGGATAATGAAATCAAAGATTGGGAGAGTTATTTGTGCACACTAAGGGACTATAAATCTTTACATACATACATATATACATAAGCTCACGCCTATATCCCCGAAGGGGTAGGCAGAAGCGCACTAGCGAACTAGTAGACCACATTTCGCCGAGCTTAGTTCCGTCCCAGATGTGATAGGGGGCGAGCCTATCGCCATATCGAGCACAAATTCCAGACTCCGGGCTGATATGGAATAATCCAATATCACTTTGCCCGACTCGTGGATCGAACCCGAGACCTCAGGACGGTAGTCGTACCGAAATACAACCACACAAAGAAAATACACTTAACATAGAAAAGTCAGAGGTGTATGCTCCATTTTGCGGTTGGTCTCGAACATCCGACACTCGTCTCGGCAGTTTTAATTGCCCCCTATCACACTTGTAACGAAAATGAATTCGGCGAAATAAGGGTGTTCTAGATCTGTAGTTTTCCTATGTTTACCCCAATGGGGATACAGGCGTGAGTCTATGTATGTATGTACGTATATTATTCAACGTTATAATATCCTTCAAATATTAACTATATACAATCCAACTTTACCAAGTTAAATGCTCGAAACAACCGCACATCTTCAAGAGAATTCAATAGAACCGCCAGTTAAATAACGTCGGTTAAACTCGCTTTACTGTTACCCAGTTGTTGGTAGTTTTACACTATTCGAGTCTCGATTGTACTGCAGTGCAGGCCTTTGGATATTAAGAGCAATCATAATAAAGTAAGCTTAACTTCTGTGCACTTTTTGTTTGGATGAATTTAAATTTTCGTTCGTTGTTTTTGAATACTGTTAAATAAATGGTGAATATGCATTTTAGGGTAAGTATACGCTTTTTATGTTCATAAATGTATTTTAGTTTTGCACTCAACTATACATACATTTTAATTGGCGTAGTTGTATTTCGGTACGACTACGGTTCTGAGGTCTCGGGTTCGATCCCCGGGTCGGGCTAAGTGCTATTAGATTTTTCAGTATCAGCCCGAAGTCTTATCACATCTGGGACTGAACTAAGCTCGGCGATAAGTGGATGTTCTAGTTCGCTAGTGCGCCTCTGGTTACCCTTTCGGGGATACAAACGTGAGCTTATGCCATGTTATAATTTTTGGTAACGTAGCCAAACAGCAAATTAATCTTATAATATCATCAGGTCCATTTTTTCTTGCTTTATCTCTCATAGTATGTGAACTGTCCCACAGTGGCTATTTACATATATATCAGACAAAAAATGTAAGCGAAGTCGCGGTAGAAAGCTAATGGAAAACATTTCTCAAACTTACAGAAAATTTAATTTTTATCCAGGAAGACGAGACGCAGTACAAACGGCCTTTATAAAATTGGCTCTCACATTTCCCTTTACGATAATGAGTTAAATCTGCCGACGGTACTCCAACTGCAACGCCCGTATTTCTTTAAACCTTATGATATCATCTTTCAGCTTTGTGGCATATGAAACGAGATTTTCTCTTTCTCTTATTTTTTAAAGATCATTATAATAACTCTGTCCACCTCGCACTTGCCGGTACGTGGTCTCCGCTGTAAGTCGCTGGATGAAGGCTGGTCTGGAAATCTTTGGGGAACGCCTATATCCACCAATGGACTTCCTGTGGCTGATGAGGATGATGATGATAATACTACCACAGAATATTCTGTTAAACACTTGAAGAAACGTGGAATACCAATCTGAATAAAGTTTATTTCTTTCTATCTTTCAATCTGCTTATTACGCGATTTTGTGTACGACTGTATTCTTCAACAATAATAATAAATAATATTAGCCCTGTAATATTACTGTCCCACTGCTGGGCACGGGCCTCCTCTACTAATGAGAGGGGTTAGGCCTTAGTCTACCACGCTGGCCTAATGCGGGTTGGTAGACTTCACATACCTTCGAAATTCCTGTGAAGAAATTCTCAGGTATGCAGGTTTCCTCACGATGTTTTCCTTCACCGTTATAGCAAGCGATATTTCATAATGAAAATACACTTAACATGAAAAGTCAGAGGTGTATGCTTCATTTTGGGGTTGGTCTCGAACCTCCGACATTTGTCTCGGCAGTCCGTACCATTCCCAACTGAGCTATCGCTGCTATTCTTCAACAATATTAAATGTTATAAAGTTGGAGAAAACTTAAAATCGACTTCAAAAAGACAAAGATATTTTATCTTTGGTGTTGGTGCCTTTTCATTTGATCTGCAATGCCAAATATTCCTACGTATATGTCCTTAACTACAAAAATGTAAACTCAGAATTCTTCGGTTCTTTAGTGACTCAATTTAGGCTCAACCGCTTCAGATAGAGACAGTTTCAAAAGAATTCATATAAAGAATACACTACAAAAAGACCAAAGCCACAGGCAAAATGGAAACATTCTGGCATCTCCCTGGCACTAAGCCAACAATGCAAATGCAGATAAAGTGATTCCATCCCAAAACACCAAGGAACTTAAACTATCAGTGGAACGCGACATTAGCTAGGTTTTTCCAGAGGCGACGCCAAAAAAATAGTGAAAATCGTCAAAAGTTAGATTAAATAAGTTTCCGCGGGGACTGCTGGCGGTTCCATTAAAAAGCAACCCGTTCCATGGGCTTGTAAAATAATTCAGGTGTGCTTATAAAATTGTGTATTATTTTTCTTTCACGATAGGGGAATGGTCGCTTCCTTGGTCCATTGGCTACATGTATGGCCTGTGGACGGGCAGGTCCTGGTTTCGAGTCTCAGGTCAGGCAAAGCAAATTTGCTAATTTAATTTGCTCTGGACTGGATCCCTCAGGGGGTTGACGTCAAGCAGGCGGCTGGTCGTAAAATTAAGCCAAATCCTCTCTGCAACATGCTTGAAAAAGTATGTTGTGCTAACCCCACATGAAGGTGGGATAAGGGCAGGTAGAAAGAAAGGGGAAAGGAGTTATACATAACGGTGGTATGATATAGGATGGATACGAAATCTTTGAAGTCGGTAGTAATGTTCAATAGTGGACGTTTTGTCGCTGATGATGGTTAACTTTTAACATTGTTGCCTTACGCCCGGTTCCAATAAACAATCTCGGTTCGGATGTGCAGATAGATTATAAAAATTAGCCAATAAGAACACAGTCTGAACATGACTCCGTCAAATGAATCGATTTGATTGGTTATAATGGCAATCTATCTGCATTTTAAACTGAGATCGTTTATTGAAACCGGCCGTTAGTAGTAGCGATAATGGAGTGTGAGGTGTGAATTCAGAGTATTCAGAGATTACCAGAGTTAGGGCTTTGTTATTATATCATTATTATACTCCTTATATTTCACAGTTTCGTGGATAATATAGTAAGTTATACAATTATTTTCCACTGCATTTTATACTTGTATTATTATTGTACCAACAGATAACAGACCGACTTCAAATCTGATCGTGACTAAATACGAGACCACCGTTGAAATAAGCTCTATCGTATATGAAAATAATTTTATAAATCAGTCCACATTTGGCGGAGATATTGCGTAACAAACATATAACAGACTAATCGGGACCATCTCTTTTTTTAAAATCGGTCAAAAACAGTTGTTAAATGTTGGGTTTTACTGGAAAATCTTAGAATTTGTTGTATTCTGGCTTTTATCATCATCATCAGCCATAGGACGTCCACTGCTGAACATAGGCCTCCCCCAAAGATTTCCAGATAGACCTGTTGGAAGCGGCCTGCATCCAGCGACTTCCTGCAACCTTTATCAGGTCGTCGGTCCACCTTGTATTTTATAGTATACCTGAAACATTTTTAAACGACAAACTAAGGGATTCACTTTCAAACATATAAAATATAACTAGAATAAGTACAAAAAAGCATTTTTCAATTTCACATGGTACACTCGGTCAGTGGTCACCTCTTGGGAAATCTATGTGCTGTTGAATCTGTGGTTTTTTTACACATCCTTCGACAGTAACCGCACGACGATTGAACCAATAAATTATGATCACATTTTATATGCATTAAGTGTTCTTTGTGGGTGTATGGTTTGGTAAAAAATAACAATAATATTAGCCCTGTAATATTACTGTCCCACTGCTGGGCACGGGCCTCGTGTACCAATGAGAGGGGTTAGGCCTTAGTCTACCAGTCTGGCCTAATGCGGGTTGGTAGACTTCACATACCCTTGAAATTCTTGTGGAGAAATTCTCGAGTATGCAGGTTTCCTCACGATGTTTTCCTTCACCGTTAAAGCAAACTATAATTCACAATGAAAATACACTTAACATAGAAAAGTCAGACGTGTATGCTCTTTTTTTTTTGTAATACAGTGATGCATTTTAAGTAAAGGAGACACCAAAAATAGCCATGCATCCATAAGGGCACGTCTGTGTCTGGGGTAAAAAAGGGTAGGCAGAGATAAACTTATTTCTCCGAGCTTATTTTCGTTCAGATGCAATTGGAGTGGAGACTATTTTTCAGATTTCTAGACTCCAGTAATCATCATCATCAGCCCGAAAACATCCACAGTTGGACATAGGCGTCCCCCAAAGATTTTCAGATTGACCTGATAAAGGACGCAGGACGTCACTCCATGCAGACCACTTCCACAAGATCGATCTGCATTCCAGTAATACCAAGCATAAATAAATCCTGATAACATTTTCCCCGACCGAAGAACCGAACCCGAGACCTCAGAACGATAGTCATAGGACAAAGACATTCAATAGCATATAGACGGGACAACAGCACAAAACTTGTGATCCAAAAGTTATGACCTAGTGGTCATAAGTCGCTCAGTTTATTTGAAATATACGCGCGCTAGGTCGGCCAGCGTAATAATATTGAGAGAATAAACTTATCTTACGTAACTCTTAACCATTCATAGAATATTCTAGGGTGTAAATCGCCCTCGCATTGTAATAAGTGGTTGATGGCGGTACTGAAATTTGAGATCATTTTTTTTGTATGGAAACGTGCTTGGTAGACCCTCTAAAGTTATTAATATTAAATCTCTTTGTCGTTTTTACTATAAAATACAATTACGCTATCGAGACAGTCAACAATAGCCATAGTATAATTAACAACATAAGCTCACGCCTGTATCCCCGAAGGGGTAGGCAGGCGCACTAGCGAACTAGAACACCCACATTTCGCCGAGCTTAGTTCCGTCCCAGATGTGATAGGGGGCGAGCCTATCGCCATATCGGGCACAAATTCCAGACTCCGGACTGATATGGAAAAATCAAATATCACTTTGCCCGACCCGGGATCGAACCCGAGACCTCAGGACGGTAGTCATACCGAAGTACAACCACGCCACCGAGGCAGTCATGGTATAATTAAATCTACGAAAATTATATTTCAGTGTTTAAATCATACATATTTTATTCTTTTGTTATTTAATCAACTCTTTTTACTACTAACGCTTATTGTGAGCATAATTAAGTTTATATTCGGCTAATTTAAACAACGCATTAAATGTAAATTAAAGCCGAAGCGATAAAAATATCATCAACTTTAATAATAGCTTTAGCTGGAGATTAAAAATACCTAAAATTTATACTTAAATATTTTTAATAACTTTACCCTGAGGTTTATGATATTACACCAAACAACGAATTTAATGTATACTTCCTACCACCTCTTTTGGATTTTAGAAGCACATAAGACCTAATGTGAGTGGGAGAGTTGAGTGAGAGAAAGCTTCAGTAAGAGAGCAACGCTGTAGACAGTTAGGTCTACAACATGAATGGACTGGCTCGACCGGTTTGATACCACTGTCTCACAGAAAACCGACGTAAAGTGGCAGCTCGCTGTCGCGTTTCGTTCGGTGAGTGAGATTTCCGGTGGCCCAATTCCGCCCTTCCCTTTCCCAATCCCTATTTCCGTCTTTTTAGGTTGGCAACGCACCCTTTCTTTTTGTGCGGGCAGTGAAGATCACTTACCATCAGGTGACCTTTCCCATCCCCTACCCAATCTCTTTCTTTAAGATTGGCAACGCATCCATCATTCTTTTGTTGTTGTCATTTACCATCAGGTGACCTACTTATTCGTTCATCACCCTCTACTAAAAATATACTAAATCATTTTAATACTATATTTGAAATCCAATAATAACCATTGAACATCCACGCACGTGATAGAAGAAGATATTTATAATTGTCAAATATAATAATTTTACAAAATTAAATATATCACTTTTTAATTATTTCTACTACCGTTTCGGAACTATTTATTACAGTGGAGAAGAAACGGCGAAAGAAAGTCCCATCAACACTATTCTCATTGTTATTTAATTATTTACTTAATATTTATCTTAGTACAATTATTTTAAACAAAACCGTGACAATAGGTAACCAAACAGTTACTACCAATTTATAGTCAACATATAACAAAGGTACATAGGACTTCATTGTTATAAAAAGCCATATATATAATACTGTATACTCAATTACTATACATATTCTGACCTACATAAAATCCTCATGTATTTTATAATTATATAGAAAGTATATAATTTTCATTTATACTTATTTTATCCTATGAATAAACTATGTACATAGAGGTTGACTCGGGATATATCTTTACCTATATATATAACTTTAATTAAAGATTTGCAATGACATTATATACCACATAACAGTAGAACACTTCAGTACAGCAATATACAATAACACAGTAAATAATGGCAATATCTGTACCGGCTTCACTAGTAAATAATAAGCAAATAGTAACGATACCTGTATCACTGTTTTACACTTGTTCACTGTTCACTTTTAGAGTTCTGCCCACCTCCGTGATCCGTCGGCGACTGCGCTGCCGCACAGTGCAGTGTCTTATATAGTAGCGAGTAAACAAAACTGACAGCTACATTTATTTTCCTACCGTAAACTTCGTTTATAAAAGTGTATAGCGAGTTACAAAAATATCGGAGTATGACAAGGTACACATTTAAAACATTTCAGTCTATTATAACTTTTAAATTAAGGAACCCATGTTTAACGTATTTACAGTGAAATATTACACAATATTAGTTGTTATTAATTGCTCGACAAATTAAAACATTTGCTAATTAAAGTTTTATAATTAGTAGTATTCTAACACGGCCATACTGACTTATACTTCGTTCTCGAAGTACTTTGCAACATCATCTTGTCTGACAGTTAATTGTATCGAAATGTATTCTATTGTTAATCAATATAATACAATTCATCGGTTCTTACTCGGTACCCGCAGAAGTAAACGTGGCAACTTTCCTTGCAACAAATCAGTGTTATTGCTATCACAATCAATGTAGTACCAACTCTACATTACAGATTTACATATCAATTTGCACCATCTGGATTCAAACAAAACATTAATCATAACGCCTCGACCATTCCAGACTTAATGAAGTAAAATCTCGATTGGCTCTGGGCCGAACATGAAATAGTACTCGCTTTACTAAATGTTTATGTACATTAGTCATCTGGCCTTGCCATGCTGTATCTTTTACCTGCTGCACATGAAATCTAATACAGCATCAGGGCAGTGACCAACCAACAGATATAGTAGTCTCTGGCCTTGACATATCAGTCATATCACCCGCTGCCAGTGACATTACACACCAATACCAGGGCAGAATCGTCCAGCGGATATACATTCCATTATTTCTATTGACCTTGACATATTAGTCCTATCACCCGCTGCTAGTGACATCCCAGACTAATATCAGGACAGATTTTCCAGCGATATATGAAATATATATAACACTTTCTTTACAACAATTTATATACACCCACGTTGTCTCGTCTCTGCACCATCCACGATAGACTGGTAGAGAATGCCTCTGGTAATAAGTCCACCTTTATACATATTATGTATATAAAGTTTTAAATAAATAAATTTATACTCGTATATGTGAGCCGATAGATGATTTCCATGCCAATAGACTAAACTATTTCAAGATGAAAACATAGAGATATTTTAGACTTGTCATTATTGTTTAAACCGCTTAATAAACAAAATTGACTATGCTTCACTGCTATAAAAATTCAGCATTATAGTACATAATAGAATTCCTAGCAAACAACTCAGTAAATATTGTGTCTAATTTAGAACAGTCTTGTACTTAGAAAAGAATAATGCAACATTGTATGGTTGATAGTAGACCTACTAAATGAATCTCTATTATCATCAAATAGGTATTCTAGATAAAATAATATTCTTTATCATAATAATTGCACTAAATTTACTTTCAATTATCAAGCAGTCCCACACAATAAGGACAGTCTAGCTTTGATCTTCACTTTTATTTTACAAAAACTTAAATAAAATATTTAATTCAGAAACTGCAAAACTAAAAAAAGTTACAATAGAATAATATTCAACAAGATTACCGACATAGTGACCACTCGGATGTACCAACCTTTATTGCGAATGTAGCATTACAATATTATTCATGAACTAACCATGGATTACCGTTGCTGCACAAAATTACTTCGATGGATTGAATGAAATGATAGAATTAATTTGACTCGACTGAAAACTGTTCTCGCCAGACGACTCGGCCATTCTGACGAGCACACGTTCTCGTGTGTAACAAGTATTAGAAACAACGCACAGTATTATATCGCTCGGCCACTTCTGACTTAATACAGGCTCACATTTTTTTTTTGTTTTATTATATTTATAAAATATCACCCCATATAATAATTAATAGCAGATAAATTGATCTGCTAGACTGATTAGTATTAATAATAAAGTTATGTTTATGGCTCAAACTAAAACAGTTCTGGTTAAAAGCTTAAAATCCGCGACGCAAAATTAGTCTCTTACGCCATGGATTTATCTAAAACTGCCTACAAAGAAACCTACTATTACAGAACTATGGCTAGACGCCATCCTTATAAACTCAAATGGTATGATCCAATCATGATGAAAACTATTTCAATCTTTAAACTTTACTTTACTACAACTTCGTCGTACCTGGTTGTAAAACTAATCAATTCCAATTAATAGTCAAGTTGAAACACCTAGAGAATAAAATAATTAGATGAATATAAAATAAAAAGTTATAAATGGAATTTGTGCCCGATACAGCGACAGGTCCGCACTCTATCATGCCAATAAGCTCCGTAAAACATAGGTGCTCCAGTTCTCTAGCTCACCGCTGCAGACCCTTTCGAGGATACAGGCTGGAGGATGAGTATGTAGTTAAAGTTGCGCTTTATTTAGGATTCTGCAGCCAAGTTATTTTGCGCTACTATAATATGTACAGAAATTCAAACCTAAAGTTATTCCGTCAAAAATAAGGTACTTCGATTGCAGTCTACGGTCAATCGTAATTGTTTTAATATTATATAGATAAACAACCACGTTAAAGTCGCGTATATACTAAGTTTTCGGCGATCAAGTATTAGGTAGATCCGCGTTACTTGTAAATAAATGTAAACTAACGTTAAACCATAAAACTTGTTTAAACTCAATGGGGCCCGATCGCATTCTAGTTATCGTAATAGATCAAGTATGAAAATCAATGACTAGTGGCCAGTCAACCCACGATATACATTTATTTACTTTTTACTGGCAGTGTACCATTTATACCACACAGTCAAATACCAGATACTTAAATACGAATACCACGCGCCTCTTGGTCACAATAATATGCTACAAAGTTATAGATGTAAATTACCACCAAACCTTAGGTATTAACTAAGGGAGACTTGCAGCGCTATTACTTATATAGAGTTACACCTTATATTAATTTATCCCTCACCTCATTTGTATCTTTAAATCAAGATTCGGGATAAATAGAGATTTATCGCGGAGATGCAAGTGGCCCCAAAACACCAAAATTCCAGTTTAATGTTAGAGATCAATGCTACTCTATTAATATTTCCATAATGAGCTGAATTGAGATTTCAATATACAGTTCAAATTTGGAATAAAGTATGTTAGCGCACGAACTGCACAAGTGATAGTATAAGATACGAAGCCACATAAGACTAAAAACGACTCATTGATTTCAAAGAGATAGTATGTCCACATAACACTTAGTACTGGAAAGCTGCATGGTTATACTGCCACACCACGAATATTGCATTATGGTTCACGAATGTACACGCTTTATCAACGATTCACAATACACATAGATACCAATGTCATGCTGAAAGACAGCTCGCTCGCAGCTCAGATGATAAGACTTTACGCAGCAATAATTAAAGACAAGCATCTTGAACATTTACAACTATTTTGCAGGTATCCACAAAATCTAAAATTGGCATTTGAGTATGGTGAATAGATTTTGTTAATAAAAATTGTTGGTCATTGTATCATTCAAACATTAGCAAAGGTAGAGATGCAAATAGAGAATCCATTATAATTTATAGAGATCAATTTCATTTGGTACAAGAGTCCCTCGTATAAAAGTTGCTATAAATATCTATACTATTTTATCTCATTACAAAAACGATTGAATTGAGAAAATAACGCACACTCACTATCATTTTAATGTCCCACCAAATGGGAACAGATAAACAGATGAGACCTGTTGGAAACTGCCCTATTAATAATAATGCATTTTACATTAACCTCTCGGCAGCTGATGGTCCAGCCGCATCTGAAGTTTACTCAAATTCAAGTTTTACTAACATCTATAAAATATTTATTTTTGTTTTGTACCGAAAATATGTAAAATATCAACGATCTCACCAAATGCCAAGAACGCCCATGTCGACGCCATGTAGACAGGAATTCTTGTACAGGAAAATCTCGCACATCGAAGTTGTACACATGGAAGTAATAGAAATGTAGTTAGCGTAGTTTTATTTAGGACAGGATTATAATTAGACAGCTATTCAATACAATTATAAATAACTCACATCTTGTTAACTAAGAGTGGGTGCAAAATAAAACCCATTTTTTTATAACGAAACTTTACGATTGAAAATGAGAATATCTATAAAAATAATTCATTCGGTTACACAATTCATGCAAATGAGAGTAGCTTAAGTCAAGCTGCTTAAAGTTTATAAAATTGTGCATTTATTTATTTATTCGAATCTTGGGATGACAAACAATTAGTCCTAAGAGATTAAAATAAAAAAAATGTAACAACATTATTCTCAATATATTATGAAAAAAAAAAAATATTGGTTGATAACTGGTTGCAAAGCAAAGGCAATCTTATATGATTTTGTTTTGCTGTTAAATTTACAGGCTAGTAGAATCTATGTTAATGACAATTTGCGCTACATAAGCCATAATCAAATAATTATAACTGGTAGTGATCTACATGGTAGCGTTGAAGATTATCCCTAGCGCTGAAAACACGATTTCAAAACATGATTCGGTCAAATTTGTTTTTTAATATATAATATGATATAACCACAATATACAAAATTTTATATACTATTAATACTTTTCACATCTCTGCAAACAAAAAAATTAAATACCCTTATCTGCATGATAATACCTAGTATAATCAAAACAACTTTTATATCTCATAATAAGTGAATCAATGAATTCTTCTTGAGAAATAAATGTCTTAACCATAATTACGTAATAATCCTCAATTCTTAGTTACCAATTGACACATTGTCACAAAAAATTCCTTACCCTCAACTAATTTATTACCATTTGATCTTTACTAATCAAGAAGATAACGATAGGCTGTGGAGCCCATCCCACTTCTGATGATAGAAGAAGATATTTATAATTGTCAAATATAATAATTTTACAAAATTAAATATATCACTTTTTAATTATTTCTACTACCGTTTCGGAACTATTTATTACAGTGGAGAAGAAACGGCGAAAGAAAGTCCCATCAACACTATTCTCATTGTTATTTAATTATTTACTTAATATTTATCTTAGTACAATTATTTTAAACAAAACCGTGACAATAGGTAACCAAACAGTTACTACCAATTTATAGTCAACATATAACAAAGGTACATAGGACTTCATTGTTATAAAAAGCCATATATATAATACTGTATACTCAATTACTATACATATTCTGACCTACATAAAATCCTCATGTATTTTATAATTATATAGAAAGTATATAATTTTCATTTATACTTATTTTATCCTATGAATAAACTATGTACATAGAGGTTGACTCGGGATATATCTTTACCTATATATATAACTTTAATTAAAGATTTGCAATGACATTATATACCACATAACAGTAGAACACTTCAGTACAGCAATATACAATAACACAGTAAATAATGGCAATATCTGTACCGGCTTCACTAGTAAATAATAAGCAAATAGTAACGATACCTGTATCACTGTTTTACACTTGTTCACTGTTCACTTTTAGAGTTCTGCCCACCTCCGTGATCCGTCGGCGACTGCGCTGCCGCACAGTGCAGTGTCTTATATAGTAGCGAGTAAACAAAACTGACAGCTACATTTATTTTCCTACCGTAAACTTCGTTTATAAAAGTGTATAGCGAGTTACAAAAATATCGGAGTATGACAAGGTACACATTTAAAACATTTCAGTCTATTATAACTTTTAAATTAAGGAACCCATGTTTAACGTATTTACAGTGAAATATTACACAATATTAGTTGTTATTAATTGCTCGACAAATTAAAACATTTGCTAATTAAAGTTTTATAATTAGTAGTATTCTAACACACGCTATTCATTAAAATCAGTTTCCCCGAAAAAGGCTAATTTCAACACATCCCCCGAAAACTAGGATAATTCTGACGCCGAAAATCGCCTGTCACCGTACTAAATCACGACGAAAGAGAGTATATGAATTCTGTAGTATATTGAAGCCGGTGAGATTAAACCGACGTTATTAAAGCTTACTAGTGAACATCCTACGGCTTCGGAGGTAGATTAAACACGTTCGGAATGTAGACGCGACATTCTTTATAAATAATTACATCCAACAGTCACATAGTTCTTACCGCATAGTAAGATATGAGTCTTGTGTCGTAAATATAAGAGCTATTACTACTACTTTCAGTCTCACGAAACCCAACAACAATATATGGATCTCACAAATATTTGTCTCTCAGTCTTCTACACCACCGCTGTGGCTTGGGGGCTGTTATTTTACTTCAAGTATGGCCTTGTCCCGCACTAGTAAGGGATCGGCGTAACACACCTTTGCCACGTATGTTGCGGAAAAGATTCGGCCTTAGTGCCTACGACTGACCTGGCCAACGTTAACTGTGCTATTCTGTGCTATAATTTCCAGCTTGTCCTGTTGACTAGCTTCTTCTCACTTCGGATTGTGAAGAAGCAGAAGTGGCATTATTCTAGTGATCACCGGTAAACTCATTATTTAGGAAAGATGAAGAGAAAAATGTTGAGATAAATATTTTGTATCCTGAGAACACGGGGTACGCAAATTAATAAAACAAAAGCTATAAATAAAAGCTAACAATATTCTTAATAAATCCTTATAATTCATTTGTATTTAAGTACCAAATAAATATAATTTCGCCAGAATCTGTTTTCACAATAATAAAAATGAATAGGCATTCAAAGCTGCGGTTATTCATGTGTCCTATCTTCGAATTAATCTGTGGCCGAAGCCGGGACATGTTTTATACTGTCTATACGTATATACCGTCCGCAACACTGCTATACTAATGAAAGATTTTATACAGTTTTCAACGTTAGAAGTGAGTATAGGTACATTTTGATGAAATTTTTATAACTATTGTGGGAGATATGAGTATAACTGTATATCATTAATACATCTGATACGTTCTAGTAAATATGAAATGGCGATTCCTTGTTTAATGATACAGTACAATGTGAATAATTAATCGTGGATTGTCCTATCCTTCGGTTATTGTCAGTCTCTTGTAGTTTCTAATATGATGATACTGGTTTTACTTAATATGGTTTTAGGACTATGTGTGCGACTGTTAGGCGCATTAATTATTTTATAAAGACAAAATATTAAAACTATACATTTAACCGATTTATACATTTTTGCACTATAATACCTATCAGAACCAAGAATTTTATTTATTCAAATTAGCATCAGTAATGTTAATTTGATTAATCACAAAAAAGAAAACTTAGTACAATAATTTATTGTTGTACATTTAGGGCCTTAATTAAAACAGCATTTTTAGCTGAGAAAATGGTTAAGAATAAGCTGTCACTTTTTTCCTTGCGTTACATTGTTTAAAAATGAAAGGGACAACCTATGGTATAAAGATAAGCAGCGCTTAAATATTTTTATAAGTAAGGGGCTTAATGTAAGAGACACGTGAACTAATATCGGCTTTCATTTTTAAAATTGCCACCCTTCGCCATCTTTATATAAGAATCAGTAATCGCACAAGATGTTATCTTACAGCTCTCTTACCAAGACTCATAGCGCCATTAATCTCCGGTGCAGTCGTACTCGGAGTTTTTCAAAACTTTTTATATCATTTGATATTTCCCAGTCACTAGCACACACATAGTCTCATCTTTGTTCTTGTAACTCACATTTGTAATACTTATTTTTATGAGGGCAATATTTGATTTGTGATCTTCTTAAATCAAGTCACCGTTCACAACGATTTAAGTTAAATAAATAAATATATCCAACAGCTCGAAACGAATTCAGTTGTCAAATATATTCCTGCTTGGGCTACTGAAACTACACTAGGTTACTGTATAATGGGTATCAGAAACAACGAGACTTTCGGTCTTGTAACACACAGATAAACCGACGTAAAGTGGCAGCTTGCTGTCGCGTTTCGTTCGGTGAGAGATCTCCGGTGGCACATTTCTCTCCCTCCCTTTCCCAATCCCTTTTCCCTCCCCTTGCATTCCTTTTAGGTTGGCAACGCACCTATGATTCTTTTTGTGTTTTGGGTGTCTATGGCCGGTGGAGATCACTTACCATCAGGTGACCCATCTTCTCGTTTACCAGTCTCTACTAAAAAAAAGTTGCGAATCAAATATGTATCTGTAGGTCACACTAACATTTGTCTCCGTGCAGGAATCGAACCCGCGGCTGGCTTCACAGCTGGCTATAGATACTCAGATAACAGACCGACTTCAAAATTTATCAGATCGTGACCTAATTTTAAATATGGCATAGATCACTACTGAACAAAAAAATAATCTTGAAAATCGGTCAATATTTGGGGGAGATATCGAGTAACATACATATTAAAAAAGGTACAGACGTATTGAGTACCTTCGCTTTTGAAGTCGGTAAAAAAGTCAGAAGTGCTATAGTTATCGCTATTAACTGTCTCTTTTTTGGTTTGACAAATAAACTTTCTTTCTTTCTCTCTATTAGGATTTTGAACCTGCACCATTCGTCTCGGTAGTACGTCCTAACTATTGCTACTTTAAGATACTTTTAAATTCAAACAACGCAAGATAAAATCATCGCACTGCACAATACAACACACGTGCCAAAATTCATAATCTCATGGGACCGTTTGTGAATTAATCTCTGGAATTACATCGTGGCTGGCAAAAAGAGCTATTCCATGCCACCGTTTGCCATTTATATTTGGCAAATAGCGGCAAATTGGCCATTTGTGAGGCGAAACTTCTTCCTGTTTGGATGGCTTTTAATGAACGGCACACTTTTTAACTGCATACTAATTAGGATATGGGTTTTTTTCTAGTATATTAGTGGGAATTAATGCGTGACTTAATGGCTTTATTCTGGACCATTGTCAAGAGGAATGAAAGTAATTATGCCTAGTAAATGTTATTTCGCAAAACTAACATCATCATCATCATCATCAGCCATAGGACGTCCACTGCTGAACATAGGCCTCCCCCAAAGATTTCCAGATCGACCTGTTGGAAGCGGCCTGCATCCAGCGACTTCCTGCGACCTTTATCAGGTCGTCGGTCCACCTTGTAGGTGGACGTCCTACGCTGCGCTTGCCGGTACGTGGTCTCCACTCGAGAACTTTAAAAAAAAAAAAAAAAAACTAAAAATAACTTTTAAAACTAACATAATTTTATTTAATTTTATTTGATTTAATTTTGCTTCGTAACATAATTACTTTTGGCATATATTATGAATGAATGAATTCTTATATTTGTATAAAGTTTTTTTCAATATTTAACTAAGCATCATGTAGACTAACTAACAACATAGACTTAAGTGATTGTACACTAACAAAAATGGGTCACATGTAGAGGTATTATCCGCAATAAAGAGATTATTATTATTACATAACATAACATAAGCTCACGCCTGTATCCCCGAAGGGGTAGGCAGAGGCGCACTAGCGAACTAGAACACCCACATTTCGCCGAGCTTAGTTACGTCCAGTGTTGCCATCTTAGTGGATTTTCCACTAAATCTGGTGGTTTTGAATCCCGTTTAGTGGGAAAAAATGCCGTCTAGTGGTTAGTGGATTTTTTTAGTGGTTTCGTAGAAAAATTTAGCGAAATGTTGATCGCTCAACCACTAAGTGAGTGATACATTTCCAAATATATTGCACGTCTCGAAGAAGCTGTGTTTGATATTATTGCTCTATTATAATAATAATAATGTAATGCTACGTTTCGGTAACTTTTTTGGGGAGACCGAGGGTTTTGTCTTTGCAATTATGGACGAAGTTATCAAGACGAACAACTACAGGAAATACATCATGAAGGACGGCACGGTCGACATTTGTCGAGCATGCCACCGTCCCGGAGAATCTATCAGGCATGTTATTTCCGGTTGTTCGTATCTTGCTAACGGCGAGTATTTGCATAGGCATAACCTAGTAGCCAAGATCCTACACCAGCAACTTTCTCTTCGATATTGCCTTCTGGCTTCTGAGGTGCCTTATTATCAATATGTCCCTCAACCAGTTCTCGAAAATAGTCATGCAACGCTCTATTGGGATCGATCTGTGATCACAGACAGGACTATTGTGGCCAATAAGCCTGATATTGTGGTAGTAGATCGATTGACGCGCCGGGCGATGCTTGTTGACGTCACGATTCCGCATGATGAGAACCTTGTGAAAGCCGAAAAAGACAAAATGTCGAAATATTTAGACCTGGCACATGAGGTTACTCGCATGTGGGATGTGGATTCAACAATCATTGTTCCGATAGTCATTTCTGCCCATGGTTTAATACCACTGAGCCTCGACCAACACCTCAAGAGGCTCTCGGTTGGTGTTTGGGTCAAGAGCCAAATGCAGAAGGCAGTATTACTGGATACGGCACGAATTGTGAGGAGGTTCCTCACTCTGGGGTCCTAACCGCCGGTGGCTTGGGTCTCGAGCCTCGCCATCGGAGGGGAATATTTTTATATTTTTAAATGTATTTTTTATAGCATATATTTAAAAATGTAAAAAAAAAACTTTAAGAATAAAGAGTACTGAACATAATGTAATGCCACCGTCCCGGGGAATCTATCAGGCATGTTCAGTACTCTTTATTCTTAAAGTTTTTTTTAAATAGTATTATATATTATTATTATATATATATATATTATTATTATTATTATTATATATTATTTTATATATATATTTTTTTTTTTTTTTTTTACCTTAAATAAATAGTACTGAACTATTCCAGTAAATTTCTCGACTTTTGTTAAACAATTTTCTGTTTTGTATTAAGCATAGAGAGTGTAATTACATCGTTTAGTGCTATCAATAAAAATATTAGCAAACATTTTATTCTTTATTATTGTCAAATTTCGAAAATATATCATTGAAGGGTTTGTGTCTGGGTGTAGGAAAGTCATCAGACTTTTGCTTATAATATTCAGTGTATTTAAAATTTTTGTAAAGAATTTACATATTATATGAGATTTTACTTAGGTATACTAATATTTTAATTATATTTTACAAAATAATGTTGCTTACTCCCAAAACACAGTGATGGATCCAGTTTAGTTTATCATTCAAAGAAACAAAAACTCAACACTAAATTGCAAAATTCAAATTTTATTGCGAATTATAGAAAATTCAAGTCACTCCTTCGATTAAAATGTCTATGTAAATAATTAATGAGTATCAATACATATAATAAGTATGTAAATATCGCGAGTCTGAACATTGCTTAGATTTGCAAAAAAAACGAGTTAAGGGTGTTTAGAAATAGCAATAGAACACATTTTTATTATTTTTAGATTTTTTGTCTCTCTGTCTATATGTTTGACCACGTATCAAATGAAAACCACCAAAGTAACATTACGGATCTGGATAGGAAATTGTAGACCACATCTTGGAATATCATTTAGGCTTTGTTTTATTGAAATCCGTCAACTCTATCAAAAGATACGGATATTTTTTTTATTATGTAGGCGATTGTTGGGAGTTCTTTATAGCCTGTAAGTGATTTTAAATTGAAATAAAACTATTCTTACGGATTCTATCACGATTAGGTTTTAATTATTATTCCCGACGTTTCGAAGGCTTTGCAGTCTTCGTTGTCACGGGTCAGACTGAGGTGTCATTTGTCCAAAAAAGGTTAGAGTTACAATATCTACCATCATTAAAAAATTATACAAAATCAAAAAAAGGTTAATTATTTGTGTTCCGATTTATGCAGTACGAGCTCACGGTGTCTTGAGTTCTGGCAGCTGGTCTTTTGGGTTCCGATTTAATAAGATGTATAATTGGATCCCAGGTTTGTGCAAGCTTCCAACCATCTTCTCTATTGAAATTAGGATGTTTTTTAATTTCAATAGTCTCGCGTATCATCCTAGGGAGGAATCGGTGTTCTTTGGCGAGGATTTGTGGTTTATCAAATCTAAGATAATGTTTGGAGCCTTCCTCTGAATGTTCAGCAACTGCAGACTTCGTAGAGCGTCGGTGTTTTACGTCAGCTATATGTTCTTTTACGCGGGTCCCTATATTCCGTTTTGTTTGTCCGATGTAAGAGAGACCACAGTCGCAATCAATTTTATACACGCCTGGGTCTTGCAGAGGTATGTGACACTTGACAGATGGTAAAAATTGACTAATCTTCTTGGGCGGCTTGAAGTAAGTTTTGATAGAAGCACGCCTCAGGATATAGCCAATCTTGTCAGTGACTCCTCTTACATAAGGTAAAACAACCGGGACGCGTTCGACGGTGGCTGGTTTCATTCGCTTCGTGAATAATTAAATTCGTGATAGAATCCGTAAGAATAGTTTTATTTCAATGTATAATATTCACGTAAACTTAAGAAATCAGTGATTTTAAAATTTATCAATAGATGGCGTTACCATATTTTCTGAGTCATATTGAATATTTTATGAATTATGTACCATTTTAAAGTCGTTGAGTGATCCGGGATCGAAATCTAAAAAAGTGACCGCCGATCGATTGACTTCAAAATCGATATCTGAGTCTCCCCGTTGTAGAATATTTAGACTAAAACGACTGGGTGGATCGACAAATCAAAAGTTTTGAATAAGAAGCATGAAAGTCGAGTGAATGCGGTGGATGGAGAGGATGGATGAAAGGTGACTTACGAATGGGGTCTATCGTGCTAAAGTGAATGGTAGGGCAAGTGAATTAGAAGAAGGCGCCCAACGCGATCCTATATGGATCAAATAAATGATCTCCTGCGTTAAGGTCAAGCTCGGAGTACCTTCAATCAGCGGAAAAGTATGAAACGAAGTATGAATGTGGAAGAAGCAAAAGAGGCGTGTCGGGATCGCAGCCTGTGTAGCTCAATAGTCTCTGCCTACCCCCGTGGGATGCAGGCGTGAGTGTGTATGTATGTATTGTAAATAAATTTGCATTCATATTATCATTGTGGCTAATGCTGATGATGGCATATTATCACAAAAGATACGCGAAATAATAAAAATGAAAATTAGAAACAACTTTTAGGTTTAAAGGGCCTTAAACTATTTGAGAAAAATTATGTTCTGCAGATTCATATTGTAAGTTTTTTTACAAAGTACCATTACTTTAATTCCAGTAATGACATTTCTATTCGTTGATTTTTCCGTACGTCCTTAAATGATTCCGTACGTCAATGTTTTTCTTAAGCCGGGTCTCCTGCACTAAAACATTACACAGAACACCTACATAAAACATCCATTTTTTATCTATGGTCCATTGTTCTACGAGCAGGTGACAGCTAAAATCGTTGGTTTCTGTATGTATTTTTAGTGTTTTGTTTTAAAAAAAAGCTAGTGCAGGAGACGCAGCATTACACTAAACTTTTTCACTATCACAGGCGAAGGCTACTAATGATACAGTCTTATTACCTTTTAGCATAAAATAAATGTTCTGTATTTTTTTTTTGCTGAAACTAAAAATATACGTTAGCCTTAGGTTAGAAAAGTTTTCTGAAGTGTTGAAAAAGTCATACGTAGCGTTATTTTCTTGTTTTTCATGCATTTTGCATTCAGCGCTACGTTTTGTGTGACATTTCGGTCTGTTACGAGTTAACTTCACTCTATATTAGACGAACAAAATCCGAGTTTAGTGGAAAATCTGGTGGTTTTGCAAGCAGGGTCGATTTTGTTAGTGGTTTTCTGGTGGTTTTACGACTTGGATCTGGTGGGGAGCAAGGTTGACAGTTGGCAACCCTGGTTACGTCCCAGATGTGATAGGGGGCGAGCCTATCGCCATATCGGGCATAAATTCCAGACTCCGGGCTGATATGGAAAAATCCAATATCACTTTGCCCGACCCGGGGATCGAACCCGAGACCTCAGAACCGTAGTCGTACCGAAATACCACCACGCCACCGAGGCAGTCACGTATTATTATTATTTATAAATTAACCTAGATGTAAACCGTGGACCGATTTCAAAGATTATTTTTGTGTTCAGTAGAGCTTATTCCGAAGGGTATATGGTACCATATAAATTTAGTCACGATTCAACAGTCAACTTACATTGCAGTTTACATTTAATAAAAAATAAACATTAAATTAGAAATAAATATATTTAAAGTTTAAGAACCCTACAACAAGTGCATCAAGGGATTCAAAAACATACATACATAATATCACGCCTGTATCCCATAGGGGTAGGCAGAGACTATGGATTTCCACTTCGCCCGATTCTGACACACTACTTTGCTTCATCTACTTTCATCAATCTCTTCATACATTCGCGTCGGATAAGGGTACTTTTTTATTTCCTTTAGTTAAATTATCTTCAACTTGCCTTAAATATGTGCGATGCGGTCGACCTTTACCGACTTTTCCTTCCACACTCGTCTTGTGTATCTCTTTCGTTAATCGGTAGACTTAAAAGTAGCCGTAAAAAATAAATGTGACATTTCCATACCTCTACAATTTCGTCAAATCCCCTGTTCATTGAAAATTAAAAAGCGAATATTAAATTTCCAAAACTCAATTAACCAGCTCAATACCCCACGGCTTGGAAAAAAGAGCTTTTCGGAGAGTTTAGACTGCGCTTTTTTTATAGCACTAGCAGTTGCTCGCGACTTTGTGTGAAAATTTATTAGCAATAATCACAAGTTTAAAGACTTAACGGACCGATTTCAAAAGTTATTCAATCGTGAGCAAATTAATATGGGACACATTTAAAATTTGTGCCCGATATGGCGATAGGCTCGCCCCCTATCACATCTGGGACGGAACTAAGCTCGGCGAAATGTGGGTGTTCTAGTTCGCTAGTGCGCCTTTGCCTACCCCTTCGGGGATACAGGCGTGAGCTTTTTTATGTTATGTTTGAAATAAGCTCTATCGAAAATAAAAAGAATCTTGAATCCCTCCACATTTGGCGAAGATATCGCGTAACATACATAAAAACAGACGAATTGAGTATCTTCTCCTTTTTAGAAGTGGGTCGAAAATCTATTCTTCGGGAACTGTATATATTTTCAGAATAAAAAGTAGCCTATATTATTATTTATCTTTCTTAGCCCTGTAATATTAATGTCTCACTGCTGGGCACAGCCCTACTCTACGAATGAAGGGTTAGGCCTTAGTGTACCACGCTGGCCTAATGCGCGTTGGTAGACTTTACATACCTTTGAAATTATCTTCGAAATAAATATCTATATCTGATATTTTTAGATGAAAGGAGTTTACAAAGCAAATATAGCAAGTGTAAATGTTAGCGTTAGAAGAGAAAAACCTCATCGGACATCTCACCAAGACAGAGATATATTCGAGAAAGGTTAAGTTTTAAGTATCCTAATCTAACTTGGATGCACGCATGAAGAATGTAATGACGCTGATTGAGGCGAAAAAATTGTGCAAGAATCGTCGCAAGTGAAAATTCATTGTCTCTGCCGACCCCTATGGGAAAGAGGCGAGTTTTTTTATTGCAGAGATTGGCAAACGAGCAGATGGGTCACCTGATAGTAAGTGTTCTCCACCGCCCGTACACTCAAGATACGAAAATAATTGTATCGTGGGTACCAGAAACTACGAAAGACTTTCGGTCTCACAATACCCAGACCCGAAACAAATATCTGTGGGCCACACAAACATTTGTCTCGGTGCGGGAATCGAACCGGCGACCTCACATTTCACAGCCGGCTACTCACCCGCTGCGCCACAGAGGCTGTCATAGAAATATTACTTAAGCTCAAATTAAGCTCTACCAGCGCATACGAGCATGATACATTCAATACAGCTCTGAAACTAAGAAGCGTCTTAAATTATAACACTCGACAGGCATCGGTAGTCTATTAATTAAATTGGAACGAAACTTGTGCTTGTAATTAATGAAAGCTCACCGAAGCGGAGCTTACGATGGCACTTTCTTGTAAATCATGAAATATCTCGTTAGTTCACATTTTGCTGTGGTGTTATCTATTTATTATTATATCTTTTTTCAAACAATATTAGCCCTGTAGCTGTCCCACTGTTGGGCATGAGCCTCCTCTACTAATGAGAGGTTAGGCCTTAGTCTATCACGCTGGCCTAATGCGGGTTGGTAGACTTCACATACCTTCGATTTTCTTGTGTAAAAATTCTCGGGTATGCAGGTTTCCTCACGATGTTTTCCTTCACCGTTATAGCAAGCGATATTTCACATTGAAAACACACTTAACATAGAAAAGTCAGAGGTGTATGCTGCATTTTGGGGTTGGTCTCGAACTTCCGACTGATATTTTTTTTTAATAATTCTTTAATTACGACAGCCTCCGTGGCGCAGTGGGCGAGTAGCCTGTTGTGAAGCGAGAGGCCGCAGGTTCGATTCCCGCATTGAGACGAATATTTGTGTGGCCCACAGTTATTTGTTTCAAGTCTAGGTGTTGTGAGACCGAAAGTCTCTTATAACTGATATCCACTATACAGGTTATACCTAGTGTGGGGTTAGGACTAGGTGTGTGACTGTTGGGTGTATTTATTTATTAAGCCTCAAAAAGTCGCAGGGTGCAGGCCGCTTTCATAGTATTATTCTAGGATTCGCTTTTCATAGGGGATATAATAGATTTACTTATACTGCCTCGGTGGCGTAATGGTATTGCGTGCATGGTAGGACTATCCTCCTAAGGTCTCGGGTTTGATCCCTGGGTCGGTCTGAGTGATATTGGATTTTTCCATATCAGCCCCGAATCTGGAATTTGTGCCAGATATGGCGATATCACATCTGGGACGGAACTAAGCTTGGCGAAATGTGAGTATTCTAGTCCGCTAGTGTGCCCCTGCCTATCCTTTCGGGGATACAGGCGTGAGGTTATGTTATGTTTATTAAATGTATGTTAAGACATTTAAAACTAGTACTTACTTTCAACCTGCGCTTATCCCACAATGTAAGGTCGGCGCAACATTCTTTTACAAGCATGTTGCAGAAAGGATTCGACTTAGTTTTTACGAACGGCTGTTTGCCTGAGATTAAACAACTTACAGGTTCCAATCCTGAAGAAATTAAATTAGTATCGCCGATGCACTAATTACGGCAATAAAATGATACGGGGGTGAGTGAAAGCCAAAAAAAGAAACCACTACGTAAATGTAATAGTCTTTTACTCTACACACTAGGTACATCTATTGTACAGGCAAAAACAGATAGTGGTAGGAACTAGGTTCGGAACAGAAACAAACATAGGCTCCGGCGAGCGAGAGACGTCCTCGCGCACACCCACCCCGTAAGACGGTAACTAGGTCACTGAAGGAGAAAGCGCACGGGGTGTAGGGCGGGGGCGCGGGCGCAGCTCGTAGGCTTGGGAGCGAGGCCTCCAGGGTGGTACTACGTGACGCAGGCGCGTACTTAGGCGACGCGCTATATTAGAAAAAAAAATGTCTGACCTGGGAATCGAACCCAAGACCTTTCGGTCCACCCCATATAATAAATGCTGCCACTAGACCAAGGAGGCAACTTCGATTGGAAATACGACGAAAAAGGCTCCATCACAAGCCCAGCCATACACAAAAGCTAGTAAGAACGTCTAATAGAAGCCAAAAATACATAATTTTACCTACGCCAAAAAACAGTGTTTACGCGACATCAAAGCAAATAAAAAATGTTCTGACACTCACGACCTGGGACCGCCAAGACAAAAATGTTTTCGTTATTTAGAAGAGAGAGTTCCAACCTAGTTTACACGTGTCACAAAAAAATGTGTAGAAATAGCTAGGTTTAAGGTCACATCCATCCAGACTGGAACTTGTAAAATCTGTTTATTTTGTCAAAGAAACACGTAACAGTTTGTAATTTAATATATATTTACTAGATTGATAGAGAATGGACAAGTAAGTTATCAAATATTTTTATGTTTATTTAACAATGACCACGCAATAATTGATAGTGAGTTTTGGTCCCATATGACACATATATGGTAGGGACGAGCCTATCGCCATTATCATCATCATCATCATCATCATCATCATCATAAACAGCCATAGGACGTCCAACTGCTGGACATAGGCCTCCCCCAAAGATTTTCAGATTGACCTGTTGGAAGCGGCCTGTATCCAGCGACTTCCTGCGACCTTT
The DNA here is from genome assembly GCA_036417725.1 of Clanis bilineata. Classification (NCBI taxonomy): domain Eukaryota; kingdom Metazoa; phylum Arthropoda; class Insecta; order Lepidoptera; family Sphingidae; genus Clanis; species Clanis bilineata. The sequence continues at coordinate 3,598,083 of CM071157.1, forward strand.
ATCAGTTCGTCGGTCCTATCGCCATATTGGGTACAAATTCCAGACTCCAGGCTGATATAAAAAAAACCGATACTTAATTATTCTTAGTTATTGTAATTCAATCGTGTAATAACCTTGCTTAATCTCTTCATAAAATCTGTCAATATTTACAAGCATTACTAGAGGTAATAACAGATTTACAAATTCCCATTAAAGAACGGAATAGGGATGAGGAAAAAGGGGAAATATGGCTTTCACGGTTCCCATCAAAATATAAAAGGCTCAATCTAAAAATTAATCCTTAAAACCTTTCTAAAAACTGGAAAGTATACATTGTTCAAAAACTAAAATGAAACTAAAAGTTGGTTTATACAACATGTCTGAAAGCCGAATTGCGAACAACTTTTATTGCCTTTATACGCCACTTTCGAAGTTTTCTGTTTCACATATCTATTGGACACGGGCCACAATCGCCGCAGTTAGATTGACTTGTAAACAGCTTATTCTAAGGAGACATCGAATTTCCTTTCAGTGTTTTATCGAATTTCATAAAAAGTTTTGGTTTTTATTTGCCCTCCTTCCTTTATTTCTGTAGGCCGTTGGGTGTTGTAATAGTTCTGATCGAAAAAGAAGTGTTGAGATTAGAGTTTTTTTTTATAGCAGATCCTGGCCAACCGTGCAGATGGGTCACCTGTAAGTGATCTCCAGAGCCCATAGATACCCAAGATACAAAAAGAATCATGGGTGCGTTACCAACCTAAAAGAAGGATGGAAGGGGAGGGAAAAATGGATTGGGAAAGGAAGGGAGGAAAATTGGCCAATGGAAATCTCACTCACCAAACGAAACGCGACAGTAAGCTGCCACTTAACGTCGGTTTTCTGTGAGATAGTGATATCAAACCGATCGAGCCGGCCCATTCGTACTGTAGATGCAACTGTCTACAGCGTGGCTCTACCACTCAATTATATTTTGAACTTTGTTTGACTAGTAAAAGTATGTTAGGAGAGTAACATGTAATGTATGAGAGTAATGACCACAGTGTAGTGTTATGTAATACTTAATTCAAAGTTCTGTGTAGTGCTATTCTATGTGTTATTAACATGTGGGTATACAATGTTATGTGTTGTAACTGTGTTATATGACCTGCCAATGCGCTCTTCCACGTCTCTGTCATTCAGGGTTATAAAAGTTCAAACTACAGAAAATGTTAATTAATCTTTTTATCTCTCTGAAATGTTTATTATTGTTGCTCTTGTCAACGTATAACCATTCTTAAATATATAAGGTATAAGATGACAAACCTACAGCAGCAAATATTATTCTTTATTTACATGCTGACTTGGTTCAACAGGACTATAATTTACCAAGGTAATCACATTTATAACATTCAAACATTTTCCATGGTAGGTACTTCAAGTCAAAAAAGGAAAATAATTGGCGCGACTTGAAGTACCTACACTTCAAGTCGCGCCAATTATTTTCCTTTTAATTGATTTTACTGTAGGTCTCCTATCAATTTGTTAACTATATCCTCCATATTAACCTAGACCTTCAAAGTATAACTAAATCTCTTAACAACTATTCTATTTATCGAAGAGCCAATACAGACGAGTAGTGCTTCAGAATACCAAAGAAACTTCACAACTCCCTCTAGGTGTACTTTAATGGAACTAGATCCTTTAATTTTACTCGGAAATCCTTTGTGAGTGGACACAAAAGGCATCTCCGTACGTAATATTACTAAACTTATATTTACAAGTTAATGGATCGGCCTCCAGACTCCATGATTGAATTCTCGTAACAAATAAATGATTGGTTTCTTAGAGTTCACAAGAAAGGATCTTGCAACTTTTTATAAGGTATTTTGATTAATTTTGTTACTTAAGGGTTTTGTTGCGATGTTATTCGGTTTCTTGATGTTATTTTTTGAGTCATTTTAATTGACAACGTGAGTCATGATTTTGTGTTAATAATGAAGCTGATATTGGATTACGAAGTAAACAATTTCAAAAACGTTTCTAATTTAGATGTACTTATAAAGATTTTGTTTATTGTTTCTTAATCATTACTCGAAGTGATATCGTGTAAGTGTTTTATGATCTTGAAACTCAACTTTTTCGACTTTCCTACTAAAAAATCTAGCTGGTAAAGTATTATTTTGTCAAAACAATTGGCTATCGACGATTCAATATTATTCATGATAGCCACGTCATACGCAATTATTCGCAATACAAAAGCTTCATATAATGACGTTTAAACTGTTACCTACCTAACCCTCGCCTCACACGCACATACACTCCTCACCACACATTCACACACCTCAAGAAGTGGTATGAAGCATACTTCATTCAGGTGTGATTATTGATTTATTGAATATAATTCAAAGTTCGAATAAATATAATAATTTACGACATTTTTACGACAATAACAAATTACAAATTGCATTGACATTGGTCGCCAATAGTAATACGTACTTTAATATCGACTGTACTAGTATTTTATAAGTGTATTTTTTCTAGAGTGACGTGTAAAAGCGCTTGTCCTGCATTCCCAGTATTGTTGTGTCTTCGTCAATGCAATTTATTTTCCTTTAAGACAAATTATAGGAGGCCACGTAGAATGACGATACATTGTTATCTACGACGGACATCGTTCATTTATCACCTACTATACTCCCTCTCTTGAACTCCTTTAAGTTTATTTGAAATCTTATTATTTTATATTCTCCGACCGCTATAAATCATGTCTGCATTGCGGTTGCTCTTTGTATCTTCTGATTTTATGTAAGACATATGACTTAGGTCATTGTTTCGCTGCAGTATGCTGAGTGCAAGCTGCTTTATGATCGTAGATCAGTGATTTTAAGATTTTTTAGCCAAATGGAATAGGAAACCTTAAAATGTTGTCATGTCTGTATTCTAAACATTTTGTACTAAAAAATATGTTTTTACAAAAATATGTTTTTTTTTATTGATTCGTGTCATTAACGCTTTATCTCAAAATCAACACTTGGGTATTGAAGACACTTTTGTAATTATTTTTTTTATAGCAGATATTGGCAAACGAGCAGATGGGTCACCTGACGGTAAGTGATCTCCACCGCCCATAGACACACAAAGACCCAAAAAGAATCATGAGTGCGTTGCCAACCTAAAAGGAGGGAATGGAAGGGGAGGGGAGGAAAAAGGGATTGGGAAAGGGAATGGGGAAATGGGCCACCAGAAATCTCACTCACCGAATGAAATGCGACAGCAAGATGGCACTTTACGCTTTACGTCGGTTTTCTGTGAGTTTAATACTGAAAATTTTTAATTAATCGTTTTAAAATATAGCGACACCATTTTTTTATTGGCTCGTCTCGTCTTATCTTGTGATATACGCTTTATCTAAAATTTGAATTTTGAAGATACTTTTGTTTGTAACGTCCAATATTTGTATGAAGTTGTAACCGTTCATAACTCATAAGTGCACAGGGAGTTTATTTGATTGTTAAAATGCTTCGTTCTTGGGCCTCTGTAACTAGATATTTCGATACTACCTGCTCCCGTTATAAAGGGTACATTTTTATCACAAACCCGTTTTGGATATTAAAATGACCTCAAAGGAAAACTTTTTCGGTCCTAAATCAATTTTGTCCCTTGTTCCATTCTAACGATATTTTGATGAAAATTGTTCGCTTGTTTCGAATTCTTTTCACCTATGCTAATCGGGCATTTCGCACATAATTTTATGACTTTTTTATGATTTTCGCTTTTTGATCGACTTCAAAAAAGGAGGTATTCAATTCGTCTGTATATTTTTCTGTATGTATGTTAATCGCTATCTCCGCCATCTATCGTTTGATTTTGAAGATTATTTTTGTGTTTGATAGAGCTTATTCCAAGGGTGGTTTCGATTGAATATTTTGTTCACAATCAGATGAATTTTGAAGTCGGTGCTTTATTATGGATTTTGTCATATTATGTGCGACTGCCTCGGTGGCGTGGTTGTATTTCGGTACGACTACCGTCCTGAGGTCACGGGTTCGATCCCCGGGTCGGGCAAAATGATATTGGATTTTTCCATAACAGCTTGGAGTCTGGAATTTGTGCCCGATATGGCGATAGGTTCGCCCCCTATCACATCTGGGACGGAACTATGCTCGGCAAAATGTGGGTGTACTAATTCGCTAGTGCGCCTCTGCCTACCTCTTCGGGGAAACAGGCGTGAGCTTATGTTATGTTATGTATGTGCCTTGATGGGTGGTTGGGGCAGGACCACATGCTTGTTTCTCTGTATTTGCATTGCGTCATCCATTTGTCTTAGACCCCTCTTTAGAGTTTGAAGAAACATTTATGTAAGCCAGCATGATTCTAGTGACCATTGATAAACCTATTGTTTGTTGGTGACTGTTTTTTGACTGAATTTCACTTAATATCAGATGTACTTATAAACTACTTAATATAAACTACTCACTTTGCCATAGGTACTTATAAAATAATAATATTAGCCCTGTAATATTTCCGTCCTACTGCTGGGCACGGGCCTCCTCTACTAATGAGAGGGGTAAGGCCTTAGTCTACCATCATTCATCATCATCATTCCCAGCTTTTTGGCACCCACTGCAGGGCATAAGCCTCCTCCTTTTTACGCCACTCGTCTCTGTTGGGCTAATCTGTGCCAAGTGACACCCGCAAACTTCGGCAGATCGTCTGACCATCTGGATAGAAGTCTTCCACGGGACCTTCGACCCTCGCGTGGTCACCATTCAGTCAACAGTTTACTCCACCTGTCATCTCGGCACCTTGCCAAGTGTCCCGCCCAACGCCACTTGAGTTTCGCTATACGGGACACAATATCTTCAACCTTAGTCCTCCTTCGTATTTCCGTATTTAGTCTACCACGCTGGCCAAATACGAGTCGTAGACTTCATGTACCTACCTTTGCAATTCTTGTGGAGAAATTCTCGGGTATGCAGGTTTCCTCACGATGTTTTCCTTCACTGTTATAGCAAGTGATAATTCACAAAGAATACACACTTAATATAGAAAAGTCAGAGGTGTATGCTCTATTTTGGGATTGGTCTCGAACCTCCGACACTCGTCTCAACAGGCCATTCCCAGCTGAGCTATCGCTGCTTCCTCATAGGTACTTATACAAAAAAAACATTTACTAATCCGTTTGAGTAGTTTTTCCAACTTTTATACCCATTATCATAGGAAACATTTAGGGCGCAGTTTCTATTATTACAGTACCACATGTCTATTGTAAAAGTTTCCAAATATCCATTACAGTATAATTACGGCATTCCAGAACTTTCCTACAATAGCCTAAGTTAAAGCATTGTTAAAAGTTTCTAAATTGGCCCTACAAGTGTCTTTTATGTTGCCATCTTATTATTTACTTATGGAATTTTCGGCTTATAATGCCATGGAGTTTTCTTTGGGTAATAAGCACCAAAATTGCATCTTAAAGAATTTTTCATTTTTTATTGACTTACGATGCTAGGATCCTTGTTTTTAACAGACTAAAAATGGTTCGCAATTGATCTACAACTTTATCCGACTCCACCGAATATAGGGTAATGTTTTTTATATATTATGTAATGTCCCTGGAACTATATATGGACCGATATTCAAGATTATTTTTGTTTTCGATAGAGTTTATCTTATTTGGATAGCATTCATACATACATAAGCTCACGCCTGTATCCCCGAAGGGGTAGGCAGAGGCGCACTAGCGAACTATAGTATACCCACATTTCCCCGAGCTTAGTTCCGTCCCAGATGTGATAGGGGGCGAGCCTATCGCCATATCGGGCACAAATTCCAGACTCCGGGCTGATATGGAAAAATCCAATACCACTTCGCCCGACCCGGGTATCGAACCCGAGACCTCAGAACCGTAGTCGTACCGAAATATACCGACCACCACGCCACCAAGGCAGTCATTATTTAGATAGCAGGTGGAAAAAAAAACGTATTTCGATCTACCAATCACGTTGCACACAAAATCTACAAAAATAAGATGATTTAATTTTTCAATAACCATCATGAAAGAACTTTTATACAACCTACTTCATTAAGACGCGATGAAGAAATGATTTCTGAATCTAAAAATTCGACGCTTTATCGCCGGTAAAACTCATTAATTCGTTCCAGTACGTCTTCATTAATTAAAAACACTACGGGCCAGTAAAGACTGTAATGAAATATTGACTATAAATGAAACTTCAACTGAGCCAGGCCGGCGGAGGATGTTGAGATTAATTTAAATTTATCCACAGTTTAATTTGATAACATCGGTTAATCTAAAGTTTGAATATTTTGTGACAGATGCTGTTTATTTGCTTGATTTGAAGTATTCCTGGATTTAGATTAGGTTTTTTACAATCTTTTTTGTAAACCAGAAACATAAAAAATATAACATAACATAAGCTCACGCCTGTATCCCCGAAGGGTTAGGCAGAGGTGCACTAGCGAACTCGAACACCCACATTTCGCCGAGCTTAGTTCCGTCCCAGATGTGATAGGGGGCGAGCCTATCGCCATATCGGGCACAAATTCCAGACTCCGGGCTGATATGGAAAAATCCAATATCACTTTGCCCGACCCGGGATCGAACCCGAGACCTCAGATCCGTAGTCGTACCGAAATACCACCACGCCACCGAGGCAGTCACATAAAAAAATATAAAAAATAAAAAAATGATAATCGAGTACACTTGGCAGTCTTATCGCTCGGGGCAATATCTTAAAGATAACCATGGGATGGATATAAATGCCAGATAGAGAAAAAAATGTTGTATTGAAAATTATTTTGGATGTGTACAAGGTATACATCACGTGGCAGAAAACATTACCTAGTGGAGGTTGACGTTAAGCAACCGATCGTAAAAACCAAGCCAATTTTTTTTTCAACATCTTTATGAAGGTGTGCCAACAATTTGAGGTAGGATAAAGGATGGAGGAAAATAAAATTAGTCCTAATGAAGAATCAAATCATTTAATCAAATTATTTATTGAATCCATAAAATCACATCACATCTGGGACGGAACTAAGCTCGGTGAAACGTGGGTGTACTAGTTCGCCAGTGCGCTTCTGCCTACTGGGCTTATGTTATGTTAAAATGTTCAAACATTATTTAGATTCGGTCAAATTTTAACTCTATCGCCTGTTCTGAAGGCTGTTTCACCAGAGAAGAACGGGCAAGAAACTCTGACGTTGCTCTTTTTAACACGAATTTACAGTCAGCTACCAATACAGTACAGCACCAGATACAGAAAGACCTTAAATTAGAGCAGCTAAACCATGATAACAATAGATATCTAATAATATAGGGCAAAGTAACATACAAGACACACTGAGCGACCCCCATAGCCACGGCAAGTTGAATTGACACAAGCAAATAAAACAGTCCAGACAAAAGAATTATATTAGCATCATAAGCTCATAAGCTCACGCCTGTATCCCCGAAGGGGTAGGCAGAGGCGCACTAGCGAACTAGAACACCCACATTTCGCCGAGCTTAGTTCCGTCCCAGGGGGCGAGCCTATCGCCATATCGGGCACAAATTCCAGACTCCGGGCTGATATGGAAAAATACAATATCACTTTGCCCGACCCGGAGATCGAACCCGAGACCCCAGAACCGTAGTCGTACCGAAACATCACCACGCCACGGAGGCAGAATTGTATTAGAATATTTTTTATAATTATTGTTGGGTAATTGTTGTAGTAATGGAGTATTTAGTTTTACGGAGTCAAAGTCCAATTTCGATTTTGAATGAAAAGCGAATATTTTACAAAATTCCACTAAATAATTCATAACATAGGAAATCCAATATTCATCAGCGTTAATTATGAAGGTCCATGGGCATAATAATAACAGTTGTGAAATTTTAGATGTTTCTGACCCGGTCCAACCGAAACCATAAAAGTTGCAAGGTCCCGGAAGTAATACTCCTTGTTTGTTTGAATTTGAATTTCTGATTATTTTGACGGCTGAATGTACCAACCGTTTATGTATTATTTATTTTCATTGTTGTTACTTAAAGTCGCATCCTTGGTCTTGTGGCAGTGTATAGAGAACTGTGAACCGCGAGGACCTGAGTTCGATTCCCAAGTCTGGTGTGGTGTTTTTCTAACACCATTTTTCGGGACTGGATCCCCCTGGTAGGGGTTAGCGTCAGGCAGGCAGTCGGTCATAAAAACTAATCCAAATCGTTTCTGCTAAATGCTTGAAAGAGTGTGTCGCGCCGACCCTAGATTAAGATGGTATAAGGGCAGGTAGAAAGAAAGTTGTTACTAAATTTATTTACTTTCAAAATTTTCAACTTGTTTTTTAAACACCTAAAATTCCAATACATAGTCCTAACCCTATAATAAGTAGAGTCTTGTAATGGGGGGTCGACCAACTTTTTATTTCCACACTCCCAGATTGGAAGACATATCCGTGGTTACACAAATATTTTTTTCAGTGCGGGAATCGAACACGTAGCCTCGCGCTTCTCACCCGCAATGCCGTGAAGGGGCTCTACCAATCATACGTGAAAATCTCTACCTAACCTAACATTTCCAGCAAAAACAAAGTATTTATACAAAGCAATTTAGAAGTGTTTGTCTATAAAGGTTTTTGTGACACAAACGCGTATGCATAGAAAAATAAAGAAATTTATCCTCTATCGGCATACGAGCACAATTTCCTTGTGTCTACGACCAAATTCGATAGCTTTCCACGCACCTGCACTCTTATTATGGACGTATCGGATAGACTATTGTTGTTGGATGTTTGGATATAAAAATATACCATACATTTTTTTTCTAAATAAGGGCTTTTTCAGCGGCCTGAGCGGCCTGAGTATTCGAACTCGATGCGCGTCTTTGTAATTTGTATGAAATATTAACCAAACGTCACCAGTGCGCAGCGAACTCGAATACATTTACATTTACATTAGTTTTTCGTGCTCTACAGTTCGTGAATATGTCGCCCTGGTAACATAAACAACGACTTAAACTAAAGTAATACTAAGGGCGACTAGCAGCGCTATTACTAATCTACAGCTAAACTTAAACTCGATTTATCCTACAACTCGCTCTTTAAATCAAGATATGGGATAAATAGTGATTTATCGTAGAGTTGCGAGTGGCCCTAAGTGTAATATTTATGAATTAGTTTGGTCAACATTCTGGCCTCATCTGATTGAGGATCGGCCAGAATGCTACTGCAAACTCCGAGATCCATTTTGTTTAGACTACACTATTTCCGACTGTGTTGGTTCCAGACAAATTCCATTAGATTATGATAGATGATAGATATAATAGAGTATGGTAGATATAAAAGAGTGCGATAATAATAATAATGGTATTACAATCGGAGCAGGTTGGTGACGAAGACTTTCGAATTAGGAAGTTGAAATTATTTCATGGTGTGTGTCCGGAACGAAGTCTCAATACAGTGACAGTATCAGCTCTATTGAGTGAGACATTTTCTATCCATGAGATAGCCATTGAGGCTAGATTTTATACATTACACTAGAAGGCTTATGGAACTTAAAATCTCTACAACTGTTAAATCATCATCATCATCATCAGCCATAGGACATCTACTGCTGAACATAGGCCTCCCCCAAAGATTTCCAGATCGACCTGTTGGAAGCGGCCCGCATCCAGCGACTTCCTGCGACCTATCGGGTCGTCGGTCCACCATGTAGGTGGACGTCCTACGCAACTGTTAAATATGCTATCCAAAAGCAAAATCTGCTAAATTTATAAAACCGGAATTGTTTTGAGAAAGGTGTCAAGCTAAAGCTCTATCAACGGAATTTTAGATAAGTGATGAAGTACCTCCGCTTATTGTCTTTTCCCGGGATAAAAATATATAATATTCACTCAGGGATGGAGTACTCGTAGCTCTCAGACAGCTAGAATTTTCAAAATAAGTTCAGCTTTGCACTATTGGAATTGGCACTACTTCTGTGCTTTTCAAACCACATTCCTTTTCTAAAATTGGCAATGTACCAACGATTCTTGCCTTTCGTCTCTCCACCTTTTCCACCGACTTCGAAAAGGAGAAGGTCCTCAATTCGTCTGTATTTTTATGTATATTACGGGATATCTCCGTCAAATTTAGACCTATTTTCAAAATTATTTTTGTGTTCGATAGAGCTTATTCCAAGGGTAGTCCCATATAAATTTGGTCAGGATTGAATAAATTTTGAAGTCAGGCCGTTAAGTTTTAAACTTGTGATTATGGTGTTTATGGCCAGTGGAGATCCACTCACTTTACCATCAGCTGATCTGCTCTGCCGGTCTCTGTTAAAAAGAAACATATTTCAATCATTAGTATAAGAATACTGGCTGAACCAGCAATGTACCTACTGGCATTATAGTAAATAATATCCATTTATTAGAACTTACTGTCCCTCAAGACATAAATAAGATATTACATGACGTATCGACATCAAATATATACCATCGTAATCAGAATACGGCCGCAGAAGCATACGCTCCGATATATTCAGAATAAGTAATATCTTCCCTCGACAGTATTCGAGAAAATTTGGTACGTTTTATGTCGCATCACGTCCTGTAGTGACACTTCGGCGTTATATTGTGTATCATATAAAATTTGTATTAGCATTAAACATTTGTTTCCTATCATAACATAATGCCAGTGGAATTGTGGATTGTAGGCAATTATGATGATTGTTAATGTTATAGCATCTCATTTCCATTAAGAAGTATAAAGTAAAAATTGGAATTGGATTTGGAGCGTTAGAAGCAGGTGTGATATTGTGTGATGGGGTGAGGAGTAATATGGTTATGGAACTTTGAGGAGTAAAAGATGTAACAACGATTGTAAAAGGCATGTTTTTTCGGATACATTGAGATGATAGATGATATGAGATTGACGCAGCATATACACGAGACAAATGTCGATGGAATAGTAAGTCTTCCAAATTGGTAAAATACTAAAATAAATGAATGGTTAAGACTTTCCTAAACCAACGAAAATGCGTGAAAAGATTGATGAAAATATATAAATCGAAAGTAGTGAGTTGGGATTGTAAAAAGTGGAATTACAAAATCATAAATCTTAGGATAGCAGTATTGATTAAAGCAGGATTATATAAAATACTTCCATTATAATATTGAATAGCGAATTTATAGAAACCTCACATATGCAAGACCGAGTTCGATCTGATAAAGATTTAACAAGCAATAGGCCTTTTATAACCCGTAAAGCCGCCGAAAAACACATGATGTAAGATCTCCTAAGTAAAGTTGATAACGAATTCTGTTGGGTCAACTGAAGAGAATGGAACATAAAATTGATTTTGGGCAGTTTCGCCTGGACCAAGCAAACATTAGCTGAGGCCTGATCCAATAAGATTGTATACTTTGAAGGGACTAGACGGAGACACAGAGTTTTACTGGAAGAGACAATGGATTACCTACTGGATGCAAAGGAATATGGCGTAGATCTTACCTTTTGAAAGTAGTTGATAGAAATAATATCTAAATAAACAAATCTCTTATGAAATAGTAAAATAGAATTTAATATACAATTGTTTAACAAATAAGTGATCCTTAATCAATAAAAATATACTATCATAATAAATGCAGGAGTTTAACAACGTTCATTGAAATAAACAAATTATCAATAATGAATCTTTGATTGAATACAAAAAGAGATTACTTTACCTTGGAAATATCAATTGGAAAATGAAGAATCGTTTTGTAGGTACGCTCAAAATTGGTAATCAAGCACGCTCTGTACGACAGCACTTCCTGAATTACTCTACTTCCACGATCATCTTTGTTTGGTTAAAACTAACTCATACGAAATTACCCACACAGGGTTTCTAATCTTAGCAGATAGCGGTTAATATGAATTCCGAACCATAAAGTCAAAGGTTTGTCAAACTCTTGGGCAAACTTTTGGTGAGTTTGTTCAACGCTAACTCCAAAAGGGAAGTTGATATTAAGTTTTGGAACATTTTGAATTGAGTCCCGATGGAGTTTAAGGGTATTGTCTTCACAGTCTATTAGGACAAAGGTATTGTCGACGCTCCTTCTATTATCATTAATACAAATTATATACATTTCCAATTATAGCTTCTTATTGATGGGAGATTATAATTATTTGCCGGCTAGAGTTACTTTCAAGTAATTTTACTTCAAAAATTGATTCTAATAGTTAATTTAACGATAGCCTCTGTAGCTTAGAGGGTGAATAGCTGGCTATGAAGCGAGTGGCCGCGGCTTCAATCCCTGCGCCGAGACAGATGTTTGTGTGATGTTTGTGACCCACAAATATTTTGTCTGGGACTGAGATTATATGAAAAGAAAAGACTTAGGCTGAGATCTATGGAGCGAATTTCGAATAAATCTAAGTAAAGTAAGATAAGTAAAGTAACGAACTCAGTAAGGATTTTGACTTAGTCCGAGTCATTTCTTACATGAAAATCCTAGCTTAGTCTGTGTGTTTTTCTTGTAAAAACTCTGACTATGTCAAAGTACGATTTAACAATTTCCAATCCTCACTGAATCGTTATTTTGACTTAAACTTCATCGTAGTTGACTCTATAGAGGTAGATCTCAGCTTTATACATTCGTGTGTTATCGTAGTTCCTGATACCTATTACACAAGATTAGTGTTGAGCTATTTATTAAATTATTTCAGTACTTTCATTTATGCTTCTGTAGTTTAATTTATTTGAAGATCTTTATTTTTCTTAGCAACTGGAATATTGTTGAATTAGGCAATTTTTAATTCGATGTATAATATAATTCTCAGTACCGTCCCATTGCTGTTTTCTATATTAATGGAAATAATTAAACCTTTAACCCAACTAACTCGGAAAGAGGATAATGTTTTATAGATGCCTAGATTAATAAAAGCCAGAAAATAAAGTTCTAATATGTAATAAAGATGCCAAAACTATGTGATTCCTTAAACATTTCCTTACGAAGAGTACTGTGAGTAAACATAAGATAAGACATAATACTTAACTTCCACATGCCATGACAAAGACATAAGAAAACTATCGAGTGCTCATAAATCCATCAAGCACCATGAATGTGAAGTATCACGTCTCGGCGGGCGCGCTCAAGCCTTACTACTGGTTTTACGACGCTACCTATATTCGTAAAAGTTTTAACAGTGGTTCAAGTTAGAAGCGAGAGGAATTTAGAAAAACACATTTCTATCAGGCGCTTAACGATTTATCGACACGTTTTATTTTTGCTTCTAACTCCGTTATCAGATGCAGGAATGTCACTTGAGATGGTATGTCCACGTTTTGAGGAAACCACAGGAGTACATCGGTCGCATGTATCTGACCCAGATCGTACTAGGGGTGTGACAAAAATAAGGTGCCCCAAATGCCTACTTCATACTCCTTATTTATTTTCATAAAGCTGCAATCCCTGATTCTTTGGGTATCGTGGGTGTTTATAGGCGGAGCAGATCACTTACCCACTTCATTTGTCAATCTTTTTTTCCTGCCCTTATGTTCCTTTGCACACATTTCCAAGCATTCTGAAGAAAGGATTTTGCTTATTTTTACGACCGGCTGGTTACCATCAACCCCCTGTAGTGGATCCTCAAACAATTCCTGCTAAAACTTGACTGGAAAACTCACCAATCATTTAGTGTAAATGCAGCATCTAGGATTTCTTCTCTCTGTCGCTTGTGCCTTGTACCAAAACCGATAATGGCCTCAATGAGGCGCATTGTGGGACCTCATCGGTGCGCGTGTCTAACGTATGTTAGTATGAGACTCGAAATGTCTCAGTAACGACAGATCTATTGTAGCAAGACTCAGTACCTGAGGAGTTTTTATCTTTGTTTTACTTTGTGACTTACGTGTTCTCTTGAGAATTGTTTATGGTTGGGCATTACTATATATTATTTTATCTGTCGTCTCCTTGGTCTAGTGGCAGCATATATGGGCTGTGGAATGGGAGGTCGTGGGTTCGATTCAAAAAATTCCAAAAGTCGTGGGCAAAGTTCATTTTCTGATTTAATTTTCCCGGGACTAGACGCCCCAGAGGAGGTTGACGTCAAGCAGGCAACCGGTCATAAAAACTTAGACAAATCTTTTCAGCAATGCTTGAAATAGTGTGTTGCGACACCACATTAAGCTGGTATAAGGGTAGGTAGAAAGAAAGCTTACTAGATTTTATTTTACTAGTATTTCGAAACCTACATGGAATACTACTAAGGACAATAAAATTACGCAGGAGTTTTTCGTTTATAGCAATTGTTGGACTTTATGTTTGAGTTACGTACGGTTGTAAAAACTAAGCCGAATATTTTTTGCAACATGTGTAAGAGTGCATTGTACCGATCCCGTATTAGGGTTGGATATATATAAATAAATACACCCAACAATCACATACATAGTCCTGTCACCACATTAGGTGTAACCTGTATAGTGGGTATCAGAAACTACGAGAGACTTTCGGTCTCACAACACCCAGAGCCGAAACAAATATCTATGGGCCACACAGACATTTGTCTCGATGCGGGAATCGAACCTGCGACCTCACGTTTCACAGCCAGCTAATCGCCCACTGCGCCACGAAGGCTGGAGATATGAGAGAAGAAACCTTTAAACATTATATTTCAAAGGCACATCCAAATGCCACTCATACATATAAACGTGTCAAACGATTACAAACTTGGAAAGCGGCATAAATTGCCCGATTTCCCTGGGGTCTAGGTAATTTGTCAATATAGTTGAGCAATCCCATATTCTGCACGCATTCAAATAGCAAATTACAAGTGGGCAGGGTAAAGAGCGTATCCCCTGATTGGCATCGCGATGGACTCCCGCTACGTTTAATTCGGAAATCTGATAGACTCCCTGTTAATTTGTGAGGAAATGTTTGTACATCCCCTTTAATGCAGTTACCGTTTCGTTCTATTGGCTTCCAATACAGGGTTTGAACTGTTTTGTTTATTAACAGGATTTATTTTGATTGAATAAATTCATTTACTTTAGTCGCCTCCTTGGTTTAGTGGCAGCATGTGGCTGTGGATCGGGAGGTCCTGGCTGGGTTCGATTTTCAGGTCGTGCAAAGCGAATTTTCTAATTTAATTTGCGTATTGTCAAACTTTGGGTGTTCAAACATTGTCATTTTTTGAGGTCGGTTCAAAATATTCATCGTTTCCAGTTCAATAACCTCGAAGCCATTTTATATTTTAATCCCAATCAAATTTCAATTTGGCTGTTTTGACAGATGCTCAACCTAATTTCCTTAGGAAAGTTCTGAAACCTATTAATTATCAATATATCAATTCTACAATATCTATAACCCTTTAAATTTGATAAATGGTAGAAGTTCATCAAGATAGCCGAAACACTTTACTCAATAGATTGGTTCCAAGCATAATCTAGTTAATTAAGGAGTTATTAATCCTGTACGCAAATTCTAACTGGATGGTGCTAAATTAAAACGATACACTTAGAATTATGTTAGAGGTATGGCGTTTAATAGAGGCTGAATTAAAGCTGAAATATATACTCTTATAGCGAACTTCAACAAAATCTGAGTGAAATAAACGAACTCAGTTAGGATTTGTAATTTTTAAATCGTACTTTTAGTCTTTAGCCATTTTTTACAAAATAGACTGACAGACAGACTTAGCAAAGATTTTCTTGTAAAAAATGACTCGGACTAAGTCAAAGTTCGATTTAAAAATTCCAAATCTTCATTTAGTTTGTTTCTTGACTTAGACTTAGTCGAAGTTCGCTCTTAAGATCTCAGCCTAAGTACTCGTATAATATTAAAGGCTTTAAGCCCTCATTCGAAAGAGAGCTTTTTCAACGAAAAACTTAAAAAGCGTAGAAATGGAACAAATACATATTCAAACGCCAGCGCTTTTAAAACGCGGCTTTTTTAACACCGGGTGTCGGGCGGTTTGCAAAGTATACCTTATTAGAAACGATACAAGAATGATTTTCAAGTACTCATATGAACAGATATGTTGAGACGCTTTTTTAACGGACCTTGAAAAAGCTCACGAGCGGATGAGGGCTTACATTTACATTTCGAGTAGACATGCTTTAGACAGTAGCATCTACAGTATGAATGGACCGGCTCGACAAAAATAATCCTCAAAATCGGCCCACATTTGGGAGAGATATCGCGTAACATACATAAAAAACAGACGAATTGAGAAGCTTCTCCTTTTTTGAAACATAACATAACATAAGCTCACGCCTGTATCCCGGAAGGGGTAGGCAGAGGCGCACTAGCGAACTAGAACACCCACATTTCGCCGAGCTTAGTTTAGTCCCACATGTGTTAGGGGGCGAGCTTATCGCCATATCGGGCACAAATTCCAGACTCCGGACTGATATGAAAAAATCCAATATCACTTTGCCCGACCTGGGAATCAAACCCAAGACCACAGAACCGTAGTCGTACTGAAATACCACCACGCCACCGAGGCAGTCCTTTTTTGAAGTCTGACGATAATATCAAATAAATTTAACAAGTTTATGCAACGAATAACAATCAACACGGTTAGTATTATAGTCGGCAGTTAAAAGCCGGAGTGCGGTCACTATCCCATAGAAACACGTCGGCCCCGTCCCAAGGTACACATGCTTTCAAATTGTACGCACATTATTACATACATACATTTCCTTTACAAAGTTCACCGCATCATGTAACTAGAAATACTATCCTTTTGGGAGGCTCTAGCGTTTTACAGCTCAGGCCGGCGTATACACGGTGACCGTCGAGGTGGTATTCTGGGACTCGCTAAGCGGATTTTGATGTCACCAGCCCGCAGAGGCCTCGTAAACGCGTGTGTTTCGGCACTTTCGTATCCAGAATATGCCCGCCTGAGGCGAAATGGGTCTGGATGGGACAAAATGTTTTTGTGTCGTCATTGGGAGGGATGTTGATGTTTATTCCGAAACAAATGAAGGTGCAATGGACCCGTATAAGAGATGGTAACAGCAATGTAACTTTGTAAGGGAAATTTAGACGTGGACGTTTATAGGTGAATTGTTCTAGTGGTATCATGAATTAAGGACAACGAATTTTATTGATAGTATTTAAACTTATAACAATTTTGATGATTGTGTAAATTGCTTGTGTAAATCATGTAGTCGGGTATGAAAAAAATAACAGTGGCCCGAGCACGAAAACCTAATGTAAATGTAAACTCGCTGCGCACTGATGATGACATTTGATTAATATTTCATAGACGCGCATCGAGCACGAATACATTTACGGTTGTCAGAAATTTTCCTGCTCGGGCTGCTGGTATAATTAAGCATAAATTTCAAAGGAAAAATAAAACATTATACTGTTTGGTCAGTGACACAAGTATTGAAATAAAGAGCAAATAAAATATATATCAATGTTGTTTAAACTAAGCTCCCGCACACACACACACACGACCAGTGGGTCGTAAAGACTAAGCCAAAACCTTTCTGCAACATACTTGAAAAAGTGTGTTGCGCCGACCCTACATTAAGGTAGGATAAGGGAGGTAGAAAGAGTTGTATCGATGAAAATAATCATAAGAATCGTACATACATAGACAGGGTTTACATATCAATACAAGGTGCTCCTTATTTTCCAAACACATAATAAAATCCAATATCGCTTTGCCCAACTCCAGGGACTCGAACCCGAGACATCAGCACGATAGTCGTACTGCACACGCCGTACCACCACGCCACTGAGGCAGAATTTAAAAACAGCGTTTGTGCCCGGTATGGCGATAGGCTCGCCCCCTAGCACATCTGTGACGGAACTAAGCTCGGCGAAATGTGGGTGTTCTAGTTCGCTAGTGCACCTCTGCCTACCCCTTCGGGGATACAGGCGTAAGCTTATGTGTATCATCATCATCATCAGCCACAGGAAATCCACTGCTGAACATAGGCCTCCTCCAAAGATTTCCTGATCGACCTGTTGGAAGCGGCTTTATATGTACATATATACACACATTAACATAAGCTCACGCCTGTATCCCCGAAGGGGTAGGCAGAGGCGCACTAGCGAACTAGAACACCCACATTTCGCCGAGCTTAGTTCCGACCCAGATGTTATCAAGCGAGCCTATCGCCATATCGGGCACAAATTCCAGACTCCGGGCTGATATGGAAAATCCAATATCACTTTGCCCCACCCGGGGATCGAACCCGAGACCTCAGAACCGTAGTCGTACCGAAATACCACCACGCCACCGAGGCAGTCATCTTATATGTAGAGGTATGTATAAACATAATTAGTCAACGAAATAAACTAATAACATTAATAAGGATGGGCACATAATTCCAGTTTTAATATGCAGCCGTTAAATCGCGACCAGGTCTTGTGCTCGGCTGAGCGTAACAAAAATTTTTCTCGCCCTGAATACTGCAAATTACTTACGGAACTTACACAGTCGCAGTTTGAAATTCTAGTTAAAAATGTGTCATATTTTTTTCCTATTTTAAAGTATGGCTTATTGTGCACGATTCTTTATTTGATTTGTTCTTCGGATTTCTGACTTTACGAATATCTATAGGACTAAGGTTTTCGACTGACTTCCAAAAAGGAGAAGGTCCTCAATTCGTTTGTATTTTTTGTATGTATGTGCCTGCCTCGGTGGCGTGGTGGTATTTCGGTACGACTACGGTTCTGAGGTCTCGGGTTCGATCCCCGGGTCGGGCAAAGTAATATTGGATTTTTCCATATCAGCCCGGAGTCTGGAATTTGTGCCCGATATGGCGATAGGCTCGCCCCCTATCACATCTGGGACGGAACTAAGCTCGGCGAAATGTGGGTGTTCTAGTTCGCTAGTGCACTTCTGCCTACCCCTTCGGGGATACAGGCGTGAGCTTATGTTACGTGATATCTACGCCAAATGTGGACCGATTTTCGACCGACTTCCACAAAAGGAGAAGGTCCTCAATTCGTGTGTATTTTTCTTAATGTATGTTACGCGATATCTCCGCCAAATGTATACCGATTTTCAAAATTCTTTTTGTGTTCGATAGAGCTTATTTCGAGGGTGGTCCCATATAAATTTGGTCACGATCGGATTTGAAGTCGGTCTGTTAAGTTTTTAAACATGTGATTATCAAAATGCTTTTTGTATTCGATAGAGGTTATTTCAAGGGTGGTCCCATATAAATCAGATTTGAAGTGGGTCTGTAAAGTTTTTGAAATTGTGATTATACAATTAATTTTGATGTAGTTTTGACAGAAGGTTTCCTTTTACGTGTAAAAAATATTCAAAATCCAACAACAACCACCTTTTTAAACTTAAGATATGTACATACAAATTTGATATGAGGGATGAGCTGGAATATTTTTGAAAATTGCGCATTTGATTGCGCAACGAGCTCAATATTATGAATTCGATTGTCAAAAATATTCCTGCTCAGACTTCGGTATTCTCCACCAGTCAACTGTTGGATGGTGCAAAGTAAACCCATTTTACTCACGCATCTATAAATTCTAAAGAAAAATATTACCTAAACATTCTTCATACTAGAGATTACACACGTCGTTTGAAAATTGAAAGTAAACATTTGGTACAGGTTTTTCCTCTGACATCAATTTATGAGCACGCGAAGGCGTTCGATTAACTTCGTAGTTATACAAAATTATATATTTGAATGTCAAGTGGTTAGTAATTAGCGGGGAAAATGAACATGCCTATCACTTATGCGTGTAGGCGTTAATGATTATCGCCAGTTTTATATAAATAAATAACACCCAACAGTCACACACATAGTCCTGACCCCACACTAAGATCGAGTCTTGTGTCGTGGGAATCAGGAACTACGAGAGACTTTCGGTCTTACAACACGCAGACCCGAATCAAATATCTGTGGGCCACACAAACATTTATCTCGGTGCCTCTCGCTTCATAACTGGCTACTCGCCCACTGCGCCACGGAGGCTAAAACTAAAAGATCACAGTTGTAATTTTGTCATTAAGAACAAATAATAAAGAATTTATCGCTGATGTTTCCTTCAGAAGGGATTGACGTCAGCCAGACTGTCTGACAATCTTTGGCTGATTATGTGTCAGAATTACAACCTAGCAGATTTACACTGTGTAATTTTTGTCAATCATTATCTCGCTCAAAACGGCTCTTGTTAGCTTTAAATTACAAAAGTATGAAAATATACAGCTATTAACACTCAAATAGAATCATACGTGTACGCAAAGAAATATATACGTATACATGTATGTATATTAGATCTAAATAGCATGTTTGAACATATCTCATCTGATAGCAAATGGTAAAGGCAGATGTGAAGCAAACACAGAGAGCGGGAATTGATATTTGCAATTGCTATATAAGTTCACAAGATGTACTTTCTTGGATCTATTTCTAAGAAATCTATTATATTGTGTACTGAATACGCAATTTAAACTTTATTGCAAAGCGAATCTATACAAATTCTGAATAAGAGAGGATGATGATTAATATTTATGTGGTTGTCTTGTGTTCATCATCATCATCATTATCAGCTAGGTATTGACAGATAGACATCATTATGGACAGAATATTGTGCTGTTTAAAAAAATAGAAAATTGACCATGTGGATTGTGCAGAATGCTCAAGACCGGGCGAAGTGGAAGCGTTTAAGTAGGAAGGCGGATCCTGGCACTGGGCCGGGATAACGCCGAGCAGAAAGAAAGACGTAAATAGGTCATAATACGTGCTATTATATTATAAGTGCTCACTTAGACCCGTCATTGAATCTTATGGATTTGGTGCATGCATGATCAAATGTTAGAATATTTTAAATACCTACACATAGGTCCTACAAATACAAACAATTACACAAGCAAACGAAGCAGACCAGTCCTAACAAGCAGCACCTGTTCACAAGTATGACGCATGTGCCAGCCATCGGCCTCAACCATGTTGCAGGGATGTGATCGACCCGACACATGACGCCTCCGCGAGCATAGACGTTTAAGCGAGCATAAAATAATCAGATTGCATTCAAAATTAAATAAAGTTACAAATACTTAAGTAGAAGAAAAAAAGGGAAAGCTCGATGCTGCCAATGCATGTCATCACATATCCATGAACCGTCATCTAATTAAATTGAGGAATTCTAATAATAATAATGTCTTACGGGCCTCCACGTGTTGGCTTCGGCCTCACGCACGCGTACCTAAGATCCGGGACTTTAATAGTCCTGAGATGTGAAAAATACTAACATAATAATAATAATATTAGCCCTGTAATATACTATCCCACTGCTGGGCATGGGCCTCCTGTACTAATGAGTGGGGTTAGGCCTTAGTCTACCACGCTGGCCTAATGCGGGTTGATAAAATTCACATCCCTTCGAAATTCCTGTGAATAAATTCTCGGGTATGCATGTTTCCTCACGATGGTTCTTGTTAATGGATTTCCAACTTAAACAGCCGGTATCAAACTGCTGTTAAGTATTCATATCGGCTGCTTTTTGAAAATTCTCACCCTTAGCCATTTATAGGGTTGTCAAGTGTGAAACAAAATTTTTAAAACACTACATTCTTAAATCAAACCGGAGTCTTCTTTCATAAAATTTATCTTTTCCTTTCTTGAAGTTCCTTGGAGCGTATTCAGTGATTTATGTAACCGCTTTACAAGGATCGTTACAGCTAATAAATCTGCGTTAACTTGTTGCGGTGCGTACGAAATTAGGCCTTTTTAAACGCGTCTTACGTGTAATTCATTCCTTTATTTATGCGGGAAACAAACGACTAAGGTCACTGCCCTTGTACCATTTTGTTTAAGTGTTCAAAGAAATAGTTAACTTCGGCAAGAGTCAAGCTATGGACTTTTCGAAATTACTTATCACACTTTGAAGCATAATACCAATATGATATCGCTACGACATAACTACGAGCTCGCTACGACACTGCTACGATGTTGCTACGTATTTACTACGATACTCAAGATGCGTAAATTTTTTAACATTTTTATAATATTATTATGTCAATTTTACTTTTATTAAAATTTGACGATTCGGCTATGATAACGCTACAAATCTGCTACAAAATCGCTACGGTAGAAACAAGGGTATTATTTATATAAGATCATTTTTAGTGTCAGATGTGACTTTATTATCTCTGCTTACTAGTTGATTTTTTTTACCCGACTGCCTCAGAATGAGGGTAATGTGTTAATTTTTTTTTAAGGAGACTGAAGATTTTGGGCGACCTGCTATCTCATGAAATGAAATGCAATTAACAGTCACTTCACCCCATTTCAAACAAATTTCACATTTTCTTTCCATCTGCCCTTATTTTACATTAATGTGGAGTCGCCGTAACACATTTTTACAAGCATATCGCAGAAAGGATTTGGCTTATTTTTTACGACCGGCTGCCTGACGTCCATCATCCCCCCCTGCGTGCTTGGGATTCCAGTCCCGGGCAAACCGTGTTGCAAAAACCCCATTTGCTATAAATAAATTATTTATTTAAAACACTTTATACATAACATAAGCTCACGCCTGTATCCCCGAAAGGGTAGGCAGAGGCGCACTAGCAAATCAGAACACCCAGTATGGAAAACCTATTACCATTTTGCCCGACTCGGGGATCGAATCCGAGACCTCAGGGTGGTAGTCGTACCGAAATACAACTACGCCGTCGAGGCGACGCGAACTTTATATATAATGTGAATATATTATTATGTACAGGCAGACTTATTGCCTGGGGCAATCTCTACCTATCAATCTGAGTAACATACAGAAAGAATGAAGAAAGAAATAAACTTTATTCTGCCAATGTCTCAGGCAACGGTGAGTGGGAGAGAACAAAAAGAATACATAAGCTCAACACATAAGCTCACGCCTGTATCCCCGAAGGGGTAGGCAGAGGTGCACTAGCGAACTAGAACACCCACATTTCGCCGAGCTTAGTTCCGTCCCAGATGTGATAGGGGGCGAGCCTGTCGCCATATTGGGCACAAATTCCAGACTCCGGGCTGATATGGAAAAATCCAATATCACTTTGCCCGACCCGGGGATCGAACCTGAGACCTCAGAAACGTAGTCGTACCGAAATACCACCACGCCACCGAGTAAAACAGAATATGTAGCACTAAGAGGTAACAAATAGGTTAATTACTAATTACGTGTTGTAACGAAGAAGTTGTCACGGCCCCACGTTGTGCGCCAGTTGTAACGAAGAAGTTATCACGGCCTCACGTTGTGCAGCCGGAACAACTTAATGATGAGATTTCATCAGCGGCAGGGGAAGGAGTCGAGAAGAGAAAACACACGATGCGGGTAGATGAAGATTTATTGCACGATGCCCGATGGTGAAATACATTGACGATAGATACGTCCCACAATAGGGTGGAAGTGTTACTACTTGGTGGTACAGACTACTGAGTTGTCCCAACCAGGTGGAAGCAACTTGCAGGAGTTAATCCCTTTCGCTTTCAGAGAGGTAGTCCCATCCAGGTGGAAGCTACTCTCATGCCGCTTTGGATATAAAACGATCTAAAACATTGGACCGAAGACCGAAGACTAGAGACTTGGTTCGAAGACTGAAGACTTGGTTCGAAGACAATATTACAGATATCAAGTCGCGAGGTCATTAGGAAATGGCGACGACTCGCTAGCGCGATGTAATTCGAGCGTGGCGCCATCTCTTGGCGCGTTAGATGAATTATCAGGATGGGGTGTTACAGTCTCCCCCTCTGTCCACGAAGTCGTCCCGACGAGTAGGACAGTTGATTGTGCGGTGTCATCTGCTTCCGTAGTTGGCGACGTCCAATCTTCTGACAGATGCTGTTGTTTGTTGATATGATGTGGTCTTCTTCATCATATACTGGACTGATGGAGTCAGGACTACTGGCATCTTCCTTAAGGTGTTCATAGATATCCTCCCCCTGCACTAATGCTATTATTAGTGCAGCTTCTTCTTACTTCTTTCGTGCGTCCGAGCCACGTCACGTTGTGCGCCAGTTGTAACGAAGAAGTTGTCACGGCCCCACGTTGTGCGCCAGTTGTAACGAAGAAGTTATCACGGCCTCACGTTGTGCAGCCGGAACAACTTAATGATGAGATTTCATCAGCGGCAGGGGAAGGAGTCGAGAAGAGAAAACACACGATGCGGGTAGATGAAGATTTATTGCACGATGCCCGATGGTGAAATACATTGACGATAGATACGTCCCACAATAGGGTGGAAGTGTTACTACTTGGTGGTACAGACTACTGAGTTGTCCCAACCAGGTGGAAGCAACTTGCAGGAGTTAATCCCTTTCGCTTTCAGAGAGGTAGTCCCATCCAGGTGGAAGCTACTCTCATGCCGCTTTGGATATAAAACGATCTAAAACATTGGACCGAAGACCGAAGACTAGAGACTTGGTTCGAAGACTGAAGACTTGGTTCGAAGACTTGGTTCGAAGACTTGGTTCGAAGACATGGTTCGAAGACTTGGTTCGAAGACATTTACATTCACATCAAGCTGAGAGGTCATTCCAAGACGGTAACAACTTGATAGCGCGATGCAATTCGGTCGTGGCGCCATCTCTTGGCGCGTTAGATGAATTATTAGGATGGGGTGTTACAGTCTCCCCCTCTGTCCACGAAGTCGTCCCGACGAGTAGGACAGTTGATTGTTCGGTGTCATCTGCTTCCGTAGTTGGCGACGTCCAATCTTCTGACAGACTGGTGGAGTCAGGACTACTGGCATCTTCCTTAAGGTGTTCGTAGATATCCTCCCCCTGCACTAATGCTACTATTAGTGCAGCTTCTTCTTACTTCTTACGCGCGTTCGAGCCGCGTCACGTTGTGCGCCAGTGTAACGGAGAAGTTGTCACGGCCCCACGTTGTGCAGCCGGAACAACTTACTGGTGCGATTTCATCAGCGGCAGGGGAAGGAGACGAGAAGAAAAAACACGATGAGGGTAGATGCCGATTTATTGCACGATGGTTTTACATTGATGATAGATACGTCCCACAATAGGGTGGAAGCGTTAGTACTTGGTAGTACAGACTACTGAGTTGTCCCAACCAGGTGGAAGCAACATGCAGGAGTTAATCCCTTTCGCTTTCAGAGAGGTAGTCCCATCCAGGTGGAAGCTACTCTCATGCCGCTTTAGAGATAAGATGATCCAACACATTAAACTGAAGACCGAAGAGTGAAGATTTAGTTCGAAGACAATTACATCCACATCAAGCTGACAGGTCATTCCAAGACGGTAACAACTTGATAGCGCGATGCAATTCGAGCGTGGCGCCATCTCTCGGCGCGTTAGATGAATTATTTTTGATATGGGTTGTTACAGTCTCCCCCTCTGTCCACGAAGTCGTCCCGACGAGTAGGACAGTATGTTGTAGGTTGTAACATCTACTTCTGTAGTCAGCGACGTTGGATC
Source organism: Clanis bilineata (assembly GCA_036417725.1). Taxonomy (NCBI): domain Eukaryota; kingdom Metazoa; phylum Arthropoda; class Insecta; order Lepidoptera; family Sphingidae; genus Clanis; species Clanis bilineata. Next base: position 3,623,416 of record CM071157.1, read on the forward strand.
CTCGGACAGCGATGTGGTCTTCATCTTCGTAGTAATCCTCCCCCTGCACTAATGCTACCATTAGTGCATCCTTCTTCTTCTTACTTCTTTCGTGCGTCCGAGCCGCGTCACGTTGTGCGCCAGTTGTAACGAAGAAGTTGTCACGGCCCCACGTTGTGCAGCCGGAACAACTTACTGGTGCGATTTCATGAGCCGCAGGGGAAGGAGACGAGAAGAAAAACACGACGAGGGTAGATGCCGATTTATTGCACGATGGTTTTACATTGATGATAGATACGTCCCACAATAGGGTGGAAGCGTTAGTACTTGGTAGTACAGACTACTGAGTTGTCCCAACCAGGTGGAAGCAACATGCAGGAGTTAATCCCTTTCGCTTTCAGAGAGGTAGTCCCATCCAGGTGGAAGCTACTCTCATGCCGCTTTAGAGATAAGATGATCCAACACATTAAACTGAAGACCGAAGAGTGAAGATTTAGTTCGAAGACAATTACATCCACATCAAGCTGACAGGTCATTCCAAGACGGTAACAACTTGATAGCGCGATGCAATTCGAGCGTGGCGCCATCTCTCGGCGCGTTAGATGAATTATTTTTGATATGGGTTGTTACAGTGTTGAATATTATTAGTAAAATGAGCACACACAACACCATAAACGTGCTCATATCAAAGAATAAACAAAACCAACTTTCTCGATGCATTAATTGCACCGATGTTAATAAAATACATTGAAATACAATAACGCCTTTATGTTAAGCCTTCAAAGCCACACAATACGTATCAACTTTATTATTTTTAATTATTACAAGCGTAGAACAAAGCCGCAAGCCATCCGGCCTTTACATTTTTAATCTACAACTGAGTGGTAAAAAGTATTCAACGTAATCTAGTAAAAAAGTTTTTTACGAGCATACTACGGCATTTTCCCGCAGTTTTACTTGCTGCCATGTTTTTTATTATGTATTTTATTCGTGTGTTTTATATTCCGTGTTGATTAGATGTGGATTCGATTGGGTTGTAAAAGGAGGCGGTAAAAGTAGTTGAATTGGGATGAGTTAACCGACTTTAGAAAATGAGAATGTTTTTAATTAATCTGTTTATTTATGTATGTAACCGATAACTTCAAGACACGTGGATCGGTATCGATGTGGTTTTTTTTTATTTGAAAGAGTATATTTCAGAGTCTTATATGAAGGAAAAACTACTAATAAAATAATGAGACACGGCTAATGCAGAACAAATGAAAAGGCGATTCAAAAATAAATTATTTTTTACTTTTTTAAGTCACTTTTACGAAGGCGTTCATTAATCAATACTAAAATTAATAAATCCTACCACATTTATAAGTCAGACTAAAGGTAAACCGGTACGGCTCATGTTATATAGACCATTCGACACCAAAATAATACTTAGTACGATCTTAGTCAAATCGTCAATGAGTGGTAGAGCCACGCCGTAGACAGTTACGTCTACAGCACGAATGGGCCGGCTCGACCAGTTTGATACCACTGTCTCACAGAAAACCGACCTAAAGTGGCAGCTTGCTGTCGCGTTTCGTTTTCGTGAGTGAGATTTCTGGTGGCCCAATTCCCTCCTTCTTCTTTCCCAATGTCTTTTTCCTCCCCTTCCATTCCCTCCTTTTAGGTTGCTAACGCACCCATAATTCTTGTCGTGTCGTGGGTGTCTATGCGCGGTGGAGTTCACTTACCATTAGATGACCCATCTGCTCGTCTGCCAGTCACTGCTATAAAAAAATCAAATAATTTATTGAATCCATAAAATGTTCAAACATTAGTTAGATTCCGTCAAATTTTAACTCTACCGCCTATTCGGAAGGCTGTTTCGCCAGAGAAGAACGGTCAAGAAACTCTTGTAGAATTGATTGTATCGGAAATTTGCAATATTTTAGTCATCCCCGCAAACTTTCCGGAACTTAATATTCATAGAGTTTATAATCTTAAAATAGAAATGTTTTCGATTATTCGAAAACACCGAACTCGCAACGAGAAGACAAATTAAATTGACGTTTTAATTGAACCACTCCAACGAGCCAATCTGAATAATTCGATTTATTCAATTCTTTATAAATTGAATTGGTGTTGAGGTTTATTATATTGTAATCACCAGTAAGTTATAGTGTGATTTTAATTAATAAATTATGTAATCAAAAAATTGTGTGTTATTTGTGGTTCTGAGTCGTTCAATATGGTTTTTGTATTAAGAGAAAAAAAAAGAAAATTAAAATGCAGGATGTTTCAAAAAGGTGGTGGTATCAATGATAATTACATTTAAAGGGAGGATGGCTAACAATGTGGCAGTATCGTTTAAAATTTCGTAAGGAATACACAGTTTTTAGATAATATAAATAATTAAATAAATAATTAATACACCCAACAGTCACACACCTACTACTGACCCCACACTAGGTACAACCTGTATCGTGGGTGTCAAAAACTATGAGAGACTTTCGGTCTCACAACACCCAGACTTGAAATAAATATCTGCGTGCCACATAAACATTTGTCTCAATGCGGGAATCGAACCCACAGCCACCCGATTCACCGACGGCTACTCGCCCGCTGCGCCACGGTGGCTGTCTTGATAAACTTGAATTTGCCACGAAACAAATGTTTCTGGCCTATTGGATACAGCTGTTGTACATTTGGCATTTGCGAACCATCTATGGGGTAATTAATTATTTTATCATATACACAGCGCAGCGTAGGACGTCCACCTACAAGGTGGACTGACGACCTGATAAAGGTCGCAGGAAGTCGCTGGATGCAGGCCGCTTCCAACAGGTCGATCTGGAAATCTTTGCGGGAGGCCTATGTTCAGCAGTGGACGTCCTATGTCTGATGATGATGATGATACACAGCCATTCTTATATTAATCGCGACGATTTCCGATTTATAAATCTCCATGCCTAATAATGGTTACAAAAAACTAAGTTCAATTTTTCGACCGACTTCCATTCAAAGGTCCTCAATTCGTCTGTATTTTTTTTAATGTATGTTACGCGATATCTCCGCCGAATGAGGACCGATTTTCAAAATTCTTTTTGTGTTCGATAGAGCTTATTTCAAGCGTGGTCGGTCGAATGAAAGATGAAGTTGAAGTCGGTCTGTTAAGTTTTTTTTAATAAATAACACCCGTCACACACATAATCCTGACCCCACACTAAGATACTAGTCTTGCGTCATGGGTATCAGGAACTACGACTTTCGGTCTCATAACACCCAGACCCAGAAATAAGTTTTGAAGTCAGTCCATTTTTATATTATAACAGAGACTGCCAAACGAGCAGATGGGTCACCTGCTGGTAAGTGATCACCACCGCCCATAGACATGCAAGACACAAAATAATCATGGGTGCGTTGCCGACCTAAAAGGAGCGAATGGAAGGGGAGGGAAAAGGGAAGGAAAGGGAAGGGGGGAATTGGGCCACCGGAAATCTCACTCACCGAACGAAACGCGACAGCGAGCTGCCACTTTACCTTGGTTTTCTGTGAGACAGTGGTATCAATCCGGTCGAGCCGGCCCATTCGTGTTGTAGACGTAACTGCCTACATCGTGGCTCTACCACTCAGTTTTTAAACTAGTGATTATTTTGTCAATTACTTTGACGAATAAACTCAGAATCGTAAATTCAAATCTTTTTGTTGGTGTACATTTTCGTTTCGAATATAACAGTGTAAAAGGGTTACGTTACGTTTGATTGTGATTGATGGGGCGCAGTCGGCGCGATTGGCTCTTGGGAAATTAACACTATGACATCGAGGCAGTAACACTTAACGTGTATTGTACCAGATATACTGGATGTGTCAGAAAGTTAGTACCAATAATAGTTCCACATACAGGGTGTTCAAGTTAAAAAAAATGAACTACATTTTCTGACTTTCTCTGACCGAGTTAGAGATATACTCGAGGAAGTTCAAGTTAAAAGTACCCTAAACCGACGTGAATGCCTGAAGAACGTAAAGAGACTGAATGAAGCGAAAGAGGTATGTAAGGATTGTAGAAAGTAGAAATCCGTCGTCTCTGTCTACCCCTATGGATAAAAGGTGGGTAGTAGGTGGTAGAGTTACGCTGTAGACAGTAACGTCTATAGCTAATGGGCCGGCTTGACCGGTTAAATACCACTGTCTCACAGAAAACCGACGTAAAGTGGTAGCTTGCTGTCGCGTTTCGTTCGGTGAGTGAGATTTCCAGTGGCCCATTTCCCCACTCCCTATCGCATTCCCCTTCTCTACCCTTCCATTCTCTCCTTTTAGGTCGGCAACGCACCCATGATTATTTTTGTGTCTTGGGTGTCTATGGGCGGTGGAGATCACTGTGACCCATCAGGTGACGCATCTGCTCGTTTGCCAATCTTTGCTATAAAAAAGGCGTGAGTCTGTGTATGTAATTTTTTTATCAATTATTATGCATCGGGATATTAAAATCGGAATGTGACCTCTAAATCGTCGCAGTTAGAATAAGAATGGCTTTGTGTATACTAAAAATACATCATAAGTAGTGTGAAAATGTACTGTAACATTTTTTTAAGAAAAATTTTTTTCGTCACAAATTGAAGCTTCTATTATTAAGAGTGACTTGCAGCACTTGGTGAAATCTCGATTTATGCCAAATCTCATTTTAAATATAGGAGTGAGTTGTAGAATAAATCGAGTTTAGGTATAACTATAGATCAGTAATAGAGCTGCAAGTCGCGCTTAAAAAATAGGAGCCTTTGAAATTTTAAACTTTACCGTTAAATTACTAGCCATCTTTTCTTCAACTGTAGATTCTTAGAATTTCGTAGACCTTCTTCAATCGATACCAACTTTTTGACCGGAGGGTTCGATTCCCAGGTCGGGCAAAGCGATTTTTCTAATTTGATTTGCCCGGGACTGGTTCCCTGGAGTTGACGTCATACAGGCAGCCGGTCGTAACTTTCACATTATTATAAATAAAAAAAATATATAAATGTGAAAGGTTGTAAGTGTGTTTGTTACCTCTTTACGATCAAACGGCTGGACTAATTTTATACACCGGAAAATAAATTTCCACGCAAACGGAGTCGCGGGCAACTAGCTCAAACTACACTTATCTATACCACCAAAATCACGAAAAAAGTGAAAACAAAACATCTAGCCAGCCAACGTGACATCCTTTGTTCCCGTGAAAGAGGAAATTCGAAACCAATAAAAAACTAACCAGCAAATGCGGGCGGGGATTTTAAAGGCCAACGGGCTCGATAAGCGACGCCACCGCCATCTGTCTTCCTCTAGTAGACGTGTGAGATACGGGCCCGCATGATATAATCGAAAATCGTTCGCCCCAATCCATCTACATATTCCTTTTGACATTCACTAAAACTGGCTGGCGGTAGGAAATTTACGATCAAATTGAATATCAACGGTGTGAGGACGATCGACTACTTTGGTGGCTTAGCGGTTTGGTTCTACGTTTTCTAAAGGAATACTCTGGGAATACTCGTGTGGGTTTCGGTAGTTTTAAGATTAGCTATTTACTTAACGTTGCTGTTAAGGACCGATAAGACGCGCGCACTAATGACATTTGGTTATAGAATAAATAAAAATCTTTATTGATCACGTAGGCATGTAAAAAAGCACTTATGACAAGTCAACACAAGTAAATTTTTAAATTAAGATGAATATAATTTACATTATATATTTGAATTTGAAGACAGGCAGGCAAGTATAGACATAATAACGATGGGATGGCTAAGATAGGGTGATAAGGGGAGATAGGAATAAAATGTAAGGGAATGGGTTGTATGGGAATGGCATATGGCAGGAATGGTGGCACGGGATTGACTGGAAATACTGGAAGTAGTTGGGATTGGTCCGTGAGGCCCTATCCTAGCTAACTTACTGGCCTTTCTCTAGCTACCTACGGATGACGACCCGAAGAAGAAGGCAGAAAGACACTCCTGGCTTATTTTTTAGTATTTCATACACGCGCATAGAGCTCGAATACATTTATAATTGTCAAAATTTTCTTGCTTGGGCCGATGACGATAGGCCCTTATCACGACTGGGACGGAAATGAGCTCGGCAAAATGTGGGTGTTTTAATTCGCTAATGCGCCTCTGCCTACCCCTTTGGGGGTATCCCCATAGTATCGCCTGTATAGGCGTGAGTAGATGACGTAGATTATTAAGTTTTTAACCTTGTTTGATACTAATGAGTGGAATTGCGTACCTCCTACGTTTTATCGTTGGATAAATACAACATCGTAATCGTAAACAATTTATTTCTTTCTTTCTACCTGCCCTTACCCCATCTTCATGTGGGGTCAGCACAACACATTTTTTCAAACATGTTGCAGAAAGGATTCGACTTAGTTTTGACAACCGGCTACATGCCTGTCGTCAACCCCACCGATTGATCCAGCCCCGGGCAAATTAAATTTGAAAATTCGCTTTACCCAACCTGGGAATCAAACCCAGGACCTCCGGGTTCACAGCCCATATATGCTGCCACTAGACTAAAGAAGCAACAAAATCGACAAACGATATATAAAATATATTATTTAATTAAAAACTTAACAGTCCGACTTCAAATCCAAAATATAATATTTAATTAAAAACTTAAGAGACCGACTTGAAATCCGATCGTGACCAAATTTATATGGGACCACCCTTGAAAGAAGCTCTATCGAACACAAAAATAATTTTGAAGATCGGTCCACATTCGGCAGAGATATCGCGTAACATACATAAAAAAATACAGACGAATCGAGGACCTTCTCCTTTTTGGAAGTCGGTCAAAAATATATCAGGGATATTTGAATAACGCAAACAAAATATCAATCTGGTGTCTCCAATTAATGCAATTGCCGTGTCCCGTACCAACTGACAGACCTATACAAAACGAAGGGTTAAACTTTACTGAGTCCAGAGTCGGCGATGGGATATCTAGACCATATCATTAATTTGGGGGGTCTAAAGGGCCAATTTGGAAATACAAACATAGATTTGCTGAGTTTTGTCGAGCCGAATGAAAAGTGTGTTGCGCCGACCCTACATTAAATAGTCATGGGCGGCTCGGCCTCCGGCGGCCCATACGCTTATGTAACACAGACCACCAACCGTAACGGTTGGTGGGGACCAGAACTTGAGAAACTACGGCGTAAAGTACGCAAACTGTTTAACAGAGCGAAGAACACACGGAAGGAAGCGGACTGGGATGCGTATAAGCAAGCACAAGCTATTTATAAGAAACGCATCCGAGTTCGCAAACGCGAATGCTGGAGATCCTTCTGTACCAATATTGAATCAAACACTCAGGCAGCCAGGGTAAGTAAAATTCTCTCCAGCGAACCTTACAAAACACTAGGCTCCCTGAAAAAACCAGATAACAGTTACACAGAATCGGATACTGAAATTTGTGAGCTGTTACTGAATGCACACTTCCCAGAGTGCTGTATCACAGGAAGCATTACATGGGAAGAGACGGATCAGAAGTATTTTGACCAACCAACTGCTGAAGCCGTCAATACTGCCCACCGGATAGTTACACTGGAAAAGATAATATGGGCAATCAACAGCTTCTCTGCATACAAAACTGCCGGCCTGGATGGCATTTTTCCTGGACTCCTCCAGTGGAGCCAAAATACGATTGCTCCACATCTAGTTAAGTTATATCGAGCATGCCTCCAGTACCGGTATGTACCTTTTAAATGGAGAGAAGTAAAAGTGGTATTTATACCCAAACCAGGTAAGAGTGATTATACGCAGCCTAAATCATACAGACCTATAAGCCTCACGTCCTTTCTCCTTAAAATCATGGAGAGGCTCTGTGATAGAGATCTTAGGGACGGAGCTTTGGCGCGTTATCCTCTACACCATCAACAGCATGCCTATTCTTCAGGCAAATCAACAGAATCAGCGCTTCACAGTGTCATTTCTCCAATCGAGAGTGCATTATCAACACAATCATCAGCGCTTGTAGCCTTCATCGATGTCGAGGGGGCCTTTGACAAGACGCAATTCAACAGCATAAGCCATGCACTGCTCAGACACGGAGCTGATCGGTCCACAATCGAGTGGATCGACAGCATGTTGAGGAAAAGAGCAGTGCAAGTAACAGTAAACAGCACAGTACGCGCCCTAGTGTCGAGGGGCTGCCCACAAGGAGGAGTGATTTCTCCACTCCTTTGGAACCTCGTGGTGAATGACCTGATAAGGTCACTCAACGAGGCGGGCTTCTATACTGTTGGCTATGCAGACGATGTAGCTATCCTCATAAGGGGAAAGGTTGAGTCAGTCCTTTGCGATCTTATGCAAGGGGCACTCAAAATCGTCGAACGATGGTGTTCTCAGCAAGGACTGACAGTAAATCCATCAAAAACGGAACTAGTTCTGTTCACAAAAAAGCGAACTATAACTAACCTTCGCTTACCAAATCTCCAAGGTACAACGCTGACTCTTACCAAAGAGGTCAGGTACTTAGGTGTTATCTTGGATGACAAACTGCTATGGAATAGACACATAGACAACAAACTACAGAAGGCCTGTACTATTTTTTGGCAGTGTAAGAGGCTACTGGGAAGAACCTGGGGCTTACATCCCAGAATCACCACGTGGCTATACACTGCCATTATAAGGCCTATAATCACCTATGGTGCTGTGGTCTGGTGGCCCAGAACCACACTGACCACGGCCAAAAATAAACTGCAGCACTTCCAAAGGCTAGCTTGTACAGCTATAACGGGCTGCATGAGAACTACCCCTACAGCGGCGCTAGAGGTACTGCTAGGACTACCGCCTCTTGAGTTGTTCATTCAACAAGAGGCGGCCTCAGCGGCCGTTAGATTGAAATCACTCAATCTCTGGGGTTCAACAAACGGGGCTCACACTAAAATCCTTGAAGAAGCTATCAACTACCATCCAATGATAGCAGCTCCTAATGACAAGGTGCCCAAACAACACTTCTTCAACAAGAACTACACCGTTCAGCTTGTTGAAGAACAACACGACTGGTCCGGAGTACATGAACTGCGCATATATACCGATGGTTCAAAGACCAGAACGGGATCGGGCGCAGGAGTGTACTCACCCGAAATAAACATAAAGATATCAATGGCCTTAGGTGAACATAGCTCTATTTACCAATGTGAATGTGTTGCTATCACACAGGCCGCCAACGCAGTGGACAAGCGATGTATTAAAGGCCAAAATATACGCATAGTGTCCGACAGCGCTGCAGTACTACGAGCCCTTGACAGTAAAACTATTCAGTCTGGGCTCATATTAGAGTGCCACCAAGCACTGATGGTGATAGGTTCCACGAACCAAGTCACCTTACAGTGGATCAAAGGGCACAGTGGCTCTCTAGGCAACGACGCAGCAGACGAGCTGGCTAGAGGGGGGTCGGACCAACGAGTGATCGGACCTAGTCCAACATTACCGCTGCCCTTCAACCAGATAAGGTCGTGGCTCCGCCAAAGAACATCAAAACAACAGGCTGATCAATGGGCTACAATGAGCACTTGCAAACACTCTCGGGATGTTGTGCCACACCCGGATGTTCGCTTAACTAAACGCTTGCTGTCCTTAGATAGGCCATCTCTACGCATAGTCGTAGGTACCATAACTGGACACTGCCCACTTAACAAACATTTGTATGTTCTAGGTATGACCGACAGCCCCCTGTGTAGGGGATGCCTGTCGGCCGATGAAACAGCTGCCCACGTCATCCTGGAATGCGAAGACGTTGCTGCACAACGGGCTAAAATCCTCAACACACCGAGGTCGCTCCGAGAAGCCTGCGGAGACACCAGGAAGATCCTGCGCTTCTGGTCGGAGCTAGGCTGGCTAAACTTTTAGCTGGCATCACGTCACGCACAATGGTCCATCATCGAAATGGACTGATTGCGGAAAATGGAGCCCACACAACAAACAAACAAACAAACAACGCTTATGTAACATATATATGTGCCGCCTCCGACGGGGTTAGATAAGGGTAGGTAGAAAAAAATCGCCATATCGGGTACAAATTCTAGGCTCCGGGCTGATACTCAATAGAAAAGCCCAATAGCACTTTACCGGTACTGTACGGGGATCAAACCGGAGACCTCGGGACAGCAGTTCTTGTAAAACCGCGTCTGCACATGTTTTTTCGAAACAAAACACTAAAAACATCTACACAAAACAATGTATTTCGCTATCTCCTGCTCATGGAACAATAGACCGTAGACCAATAGTTGTAAAAACACCATGTTTTGTGTAGGTGTTTTGTGTAATGTTTATTTTTCTATTTATTCCGGAAAATAAACAATTGCGTATTAAAATACTACCTACATAGTAGGTATGTTTACAAAGAATTTATAAATAAACAAACCACAACATTTTTTTACAGATTAAGTAAACTAGTAGTTTTGCATTGAAATAAAACTATTTTTACGTATTCTATCACGATTTGATTTTAATTTTTATATTCCCGACGTTATTTATTTATTTATATTACGGACCAGTCGAACACGTGACCACGAATAAAATAATATAACAATTAAAACCAAATCGTGATAGAATCCGTAAAAATAGTTTTATTTCAATGTTTAACATTCGCGTAAACTTAAGAAATTAGTAGTTTTGGTTTGCTTATGCTTGCATTAACATCTCCATCACTTGAAGCAGCGCGATGCGTGACTCCCAAATACAACGACACAAACACATAGCAAACTTCCTTTTATCGCACTCCATCTCTCAGTTCCTCTCGATTTACCTCATGATTACCCATTCGTCTCAACCGTCATAATAGCCCTCCCATAATACGGCCCTGAGGAAAAGGCATCGAAAATTGAATTTGTCCGAAAAAGCTTGGTCGGTATCACAGATAGTGATGTACGGCCGGTGGGTCCCGCACGGCGCGCAAACTAATTGGATTTTTCATTGGAAAACTGTAGGGAACGCTAATTTACGATTTTTGTACGTGCCACGAATTTTTCCGCGATAGTGACAACCAGGTGGGGACAAATTAAAATAATAAAAAGTGGAATGTTTTTTTCCGGGGCGTCCTCGTAAATAAAAGAGCTGACAAATAGCACATTAGGATATAACGACCGTGGCCTGAATTTTGGGGTAATTTTGTTTTATTAAACAGAGTAGTGCTTGCGGTAAATATACACTGTCAGTAGTCAGTATAATAAAATGTAAGAATTTTTGTACAGAATTCGGGTGATAAGGTACTTTTTTGTGTTGAAAGTTTTTTTGTCATTTTAATAATAATAATAAACAACACCCAACAGTCACATACCTAGTCCTAACCCCACACTAGGTATAACGTGTATCGTGGGTATCAGGAATTACGAGAGACTTTCGGTTTCACAACACCCAGACTCGAAACAAATATCTATGGGCCACACAAATATTGTCTTGGTGCGGGGATTAAACCTGCGGCCTCTCGCTTCACAGCCGGCTATTCGCCCGCTGCGCCACGGAGGCTGTCATTAAACGAGTATCTAGGGAAATCGAACCCGGAGTCACTTTTCCACAATCAACTTCTTTTTTCCTGGCGTTATCGCGGCCTTATGCACGGATCCACCTTCCTACTTAAACACTTCTACTTCACTCGGTCTTGAGCATCCTCCATAGTGAGACCATTGGCTCTCATATCTTCCTCCAGAATGTCCAGCCAGCACGTTTTGGGTCGTCCACGGGAACACATCTCTGGTACGATCTGGGCTGAATAACAACCGACGTACTCCTGTGATTTCCTCGGAAAGTGGCCCTGCACTTTGCCATCTGAAGCAACATCCTGCAGTTTATCCACCACGTTTTCAACAATCAACTATTCCAAACTGTCAACCTTCGCTTCATTACGTACTGTATCAAAAACAAAGATTTAAATAAAATACGAGAGATAAAAAATGTCTTCCAATTAGGGAGCGGAGAGAGCTCGATGGGAGCAAAAACAGTTCAGCGGACACAGAAAATGCTCATTATATAAAACCCTGATATGACTTGACTGATGGGAACGCTTGCCGCAATTTGTCTGCCGCCCTAAGTGAGGCTTCGGATTAAGCATATTGCTTAACATACTAAAACCCGCGGCTCCGTCCGACTAAATTTCTTCATCATCATCATCATCAGCCATAGGACGTCCACTGCGACCTAGACCTCCACCAAAGATTTCCAGATCGACCTGTTAAAAGCGGCCTGCATGTAGCGACTTGTCGCGAACTTCATCAGGCCATATGTTCCTAGGACTACTAACGATGGAATACTTCCTAAACCCTAATTATTTTAAAATAAAAGTAGTCTAAGGTACTCTCCATAACACCAGCTATCTGCTATTGAAATTCCCATCGGAACCGGTCCAATCATTGCGGAGCTCAGCCCGAATTAACAGGATTATGGTTATTTTCGTGGTGTAAGTTCTGTGTCTTGTGGGACTTGTGGCCCCGTATATGAGTTGTGAATCGGGAGGTCCAGGGTTCTATTCCCTAGTCAGGCCGGGCGTTTTTCTAACATGATTTGCCGACACTGGATCCCCATGTATAACGTCATCAGGCGGCCAGCCGTAAAAACTAGGCCAAAGCCTTCGTGCAAATGCTAGAAAAGTGTGTTGGACCCACCCCTTAAAAGGGTGGGACAAAAGCAGGTAGTAAAGGTAAGAATCTGTTATTTTGACTACAGACAGACCAATTTTTTTTTATATGTACGGATATTGTTGCAGCTAGTTTTAAATCGCTTCCAATTATTTTACATAAATTGACTCTATTCGTTATTTTCGCTGTATTAGATTCTAAAATGAGTCTTTATTGTCCATTTAAAGTCTTTGTTTTTATCTTAAAACGTTAAACCACTGTTAATATTAATTTGTCATACATTGTTAAAATATATATTGTTTTTTCTCATATTACTAGCTGTTGCCGGTGACTCCGTTCGCGTGGAAATTTAATAAAAAGTTGTCTATGAGTTATTTTGATCTATAATCTATATAACGGTAAAATTTCATCAAAATCCATCCAGTAGTTTTTGCGTGAAAAAGTAAGGACCATACAACACACATTTCCACTGTTATAATATACATTAAATAATATTAGCCCTGTATTATTAGTGTTCCACTGCTGGGCACGGGCCTCCTCTATTAATGAGAGGAGTTAGGCCTTAATCTACCACGCTGGTCTAATGCAGGTTGGTAGACTTCACATCCCTTCGAAGTTCTTGTGAAGATATCCTCGGGTCTGCAGGGTTTCTCACAATGTTTTCCTTCACCGTTATAGTAAGCGATAATTCACTGTGAAAATACACTTAACAGAGAAAAGTCAGAGGTGCATGCTCTTTTTGGGGTTGGTCTCGAAACTCACGATACTCGTCTCTCACTCTTTTTTGCTCGGTGCCCGACCAACTTGCTGCAGGGTTATCACAACCTCTTATAGCAGTATTATTATAATCGTTCTTCGTTTGTTTCGTATGGGAATCGGTACAAGTAAGATTATAATAATACTGCTATAAGAGGTGATGGTAACCCCACTGGTTGTTGGATCCAGGGAGGAAGATGGGAGGGGAATGTAAATGTATGTATTGAATGTGTGTATATATGCATATGTGTACACATGTGGGTGTGTGCACATACACATGACAGTGTTGTTTCTTCTTTTTTACCTATGTATCTTTTAATAGACCTAAGTACCTAATTGTGTAACAGGTAAAACGCAATAAATGTCATTTTCTTTTTTTTTCTTTTCGTCTTGGCAGTTTGTACCACTCTCATCTGAGCTATCGCTGCTTTTTATATTATTTTATATTAGTAGGATAATATTACTCATTACGTATTCATACATGTCCATTTCTATAAACATTTGTAAACAAAAACGCTTTCTCAGTTTCATATTTCACGGCTCTTAAGCCTAGTAATGGAAGTTGTTTAAAAAGCCGCATACATTCGTGGTGTTTTACTGGGTATCCTTAATAGTTTTCTAGAAACTTACAGAAGCTTGCGGTAGATATTTATGACTAAAGTATATACTTTTAAACGTTTTAAAACATGCAAAGTGCCCGTCTATGTACTAAATCTAAACACTAATTTCATGCAAGCTAATTCCGAGAGTGCAGTTTGTGTTGCCATGTATAAAAAAACGAGTGTTGTGAGATTTAAAGTATAAATATGAATTTACCTTTTGTTTCCAAAGTAAAATTGGTTTTTGAAAATATTAGAGAATTAAAATTAAGAAAATTAGAATTGGACCGTGTTACGCAGAAATGATCCAATCCACAAAAAATAATAAAAAATGTTATTGATGCCAATATGTTCCAAACCATTAATAGACCATATTGTTGTCAATAATTTTTTTGATTTTTTTGTGGGTTGGATTTTTGTGGATTGATTGAACACGGTCCAATTAATGCCAACATTTTGTACATGCATAATAATTTTAATAGAATTGAAAATATATATAAATATATATATTAGCAATTTGGTTAATATTGAGTGTATCCTAAATAATATCTTGATCCTAATAGTGTAATATCTTAATCCGTATTAATGTTTGCATTAAAATAACAGTAGCAATAAAAGAGTAAAAACCGTCACTAGCATGTTTCGATTCGAAAAACAACATAATGTAAAAGATCTATTTTACGCAATTATTTTATTTATATAAAGCTCTTTCTCTTTCAAGCAAATACTGCATTCATAACTTGCACACTCCTTGAACTTTAAAATAGCTGCAAAATTATGATGACTTATTTTTTTAACACTCTTTATTCAAATTCCCTAACTTTTTTTAATAATAATTTAATTCTAATAATGTTTTAGTGCTGGCAACTCCAAGTATTACGCTGCTTGCATAATGTGAAGTCGTCTTTAGGTCATCGACTTGCTGTATAGTCTGGACCGAGATGTTACTCTTGTGTTGAACGTATAACAGAAAAATGCAATTCATCCATGCAATGAAACTTGTTTTATAAGTTGTTGTATCTTTGTTTCTTATTTCAGTGAAAAAAGGACAGGTGGATGACCGATGCAGGCACAGGGATAAGGGGTGCGTAGTCAGGAAACCTCCACGCGGTGCACCCTGGGCAACGGCGGTCACGGACGGAAATGGACTTCTACTTTCGTCCGTGACCACGGCTAATATCCCGACAGCGACTACCAAATAACCATCATGTCATGCCGCAAGCCCCTCGAGAGAATCGAAACATAATACTGACTGATCCTGGAACGCGAACCACACAAAGATTTTTTTTATTCGGGCACGGCAGAGTGACTACACTGCATCTAATGGTAAGTGTAGTGCAGTCCAAAAACTAGCGACAAACAAATGGTTTATTAGTGGTCGCCAGAATCATGCCGGCCTATTCATGCTTCTTCACACTCACTTCAAAATATCAGTGCACTTCATGGTCATTTCTGAATTGGTATTTAATTGATTTTTTGTAAGTACTGGCTATGTTACTCACTTGGCATTATTATTGTGAATGTTTTATATATCTTCAATAAGTATGTGCATCAGAACATTTTGTTATTGTTATGATTCTTTTTATAATTTTCTTTCTTATATTTCTTATTTCTTTATTATATTCTTATTATAATCTTTTCGACAGCCTCCGTGGCGCAGCGGGAGAGTAGCCAGCTGTCAAGCGAGAGGCCGTGAGTTGGATCCCGCACCGAGACAAATGTTTGTGCGGCCCACAGATATTTGTTTCGGGTCTGGGTGTTGTGAGACCGAAGTATCTCTCGTAGTTCCTGATTCCCACGACACAAGACTCGATCTTAGTGTGGGATCAGGACTATGTGTGTGACTGTTGGGTGTTATATTATAATTATTTAATGCATGTGCAACTGGTGTGTCTATTCAAATAAATAAATACTAATTCAGTTGTCTGCATCGGTGGCGTGGTTGTATTTCGGTACGACTACCGTCCTGAGGTCTCGGGTTCGATCCCCGGGTCGGGCAAAGTGGTATTGGATTTTTCGATATCGGCCCGGAGTCTGGAATTTGTGCCCGATATAGCGATGGGCTCGCCCCCTATCACATTTGGGACGGAACTAAGCTTAGCGAAGTGTCGGTGTACTAGTTGGCTAGTGCGCCTCTGCCTACTCCTTCGGGGATACAGGCGTGGACTTATGTTATGTGAAATTCAGTTGTCAACATTTTTCGAGCTGGTGCTTCTGCGGCGCTAGCAGGAATATTTTTCACAATCGAATTCGTGTCGAGCTCGCTGCGCACTAATAACATTTGGTTATACAAAAATCATAGACGCGCATCCCCCAAGATTTCCAGATCTACCTGTTGGAAGTGGCTAGGGCCACTGAACTTAAAACTTTAAAACATTACCTTCTTTCACGGCAGTCGGATAAAATTGATATCCCTACCTCACCGGACGCGGCATTATTTATTCATTACAGAAGAGACGTACACACGCTTTCAATATTTCACAACATCCATTACTATAATTGCTTACGAAATAAAATATAGGCCTGATGAAAATTTAAAACGGTGAGGCCTAACGAATGCCTAAATCTAATAACAAATGTTTCGTGTGTGATTCCCTGAATAATTGATATCCAGGTAGCCTAAATGTTATGTTATAAATCAGTGTTTGTGGAGCTTTAGTACTGGAACTTTTTTGAATGAGCAAGGGCATCTGCGGCCCCAGCAGGAATATTGTTGTCAATTATTATTGAAGTGGTAGAGCCACGCTGTAGAGTATATAGACAGTTACGTCTATAGCACGAATGGGCCGGCTCAACCGGTTTGATGCCACTGTCTCATGGAAAACCGACGCAAAGTGGCAGCTCGTCGACATATTTCGTACGGTGAGTGAGATTTAGCCGTGGCTAATTGGAACTTAGTCAATGGTAGATATTGTTGTTTATTTTTCATAAACGTTAATAATATGCGAAACAAAACGTTGTGTCCTATCTCATTCGCACCTACATCGCTTCCTATTTGCGTCTTTTGCACCATCTATGACACGCTGAAGATTTTAATTAACAGGGATATGAAACGCAAACGTCACTGTCGAACGCAGTGTCACTGTCAGTTTGATGAGGACTGTTCAGGGGGCTTAGCCAAGTGACATAAGCCTTAGTCGATACTCGAATAAAATAGAAAATGTATGGAAATGATATAAGAGTACGATCAAAGTACGATATATATATAGCGAGCGCATGAGCTACTTGGCTAAGGCTCAATTGCACCACTATTATTAACCTAGAGTTAGTCCTAACTGCAAGCTAAATTGACAGAAAATGTATGAATGACATGTAACTTAACTTGCGGTTAGGACTAACTCTAGGTTAATAATAGTGGTGCAATTGAGCCTAAGCTAACAGATTTGGAAAATTATCAGTCATCAAAGTCATCATTCATTCATTCGAAAATTCATTCAAAAGAATTTGAAGTCATTCGAAAAACCGCAAGACTCGCGACACCCATCATCAGCTCCTGAGAATCCGGGGCCCCGGAAAAACTTCAACAGAACGCGGTACAAAGTAAGTGCTTTTCTGATTTACCCAAAATGCATCCACATTCCCGCAAACAGCGCAAATTGTTAACGCAAAATAACCAAATACCGTCCACAATTAATTTCAAAAACAACAATGTGGAGAATTTATCTTCAGTCCATCAAAAAATTATGGAGAATTAGTCTGTATGCAGGTTTCCTCCCTACTAATAGACTTACATTTAAAATTTACATTGGTTTTCTATTTTCAGCTTTTAATAATTTTCGCTAACAAATTCAAGAGCTTTTATGAATAAAAATAAATTTGGCTTTTACTAGAAAGTTTAATATCGACAAGGCTGTCTAGAGGTTCCATTAGGGGAGAGACTAGTGCTTTGGAAAATTAGCTTTGTACTTAATTTCAAAGTATCATCAGTGGGCTTAGCCAAGTGGCTTATGCGCTAGTTGAATAGACTTCACATACTCTCGAAATTATTGTGGAGAAATTCTCGTGTATGCAGGTTTACGATGTTTTCCTTCACCGCTATAGCAAGCGATAATTCACAATGAAAACACATTTAACATAGAAAGAAAGAAAGAAAGAAAGAAAGAATAATTTATTGACACAAATGTGGTGGCGTACAGGTAAAAGACGTAGAAACATATATTTAATTATACAAATATTTTTGTATGTATGTACCTAATTAGAAAAGTCAGATGCATATACTCCTTTTAGGGTTGGTCTCGAACCTCCGACACTCGTCTCGGCAGTCCGTATTATTCCCAACTAAACTATCACTGTTTTAGTGAGGTGAAAACTTATTTTAAACCTTCTTCGGAAATGTTTTCGGAGTGTTTCACGTTTTCCTCTGTAAATATCTTGAGAGCTATGCTTTGTTTGAGACACTTGTATCGACAGCTGAACTTGACGTTCTCCGGGAGTGCACTCAGATAGATCAGAAAGATTTTTGGAAATACTATTCTTAATTTTGTGTAAAATGTTTATATTCATATATGTGGGTGTATATACGGTTCTGAGGTCTCGGGTTATCGAACCCATAACCAAACCCAAACATCTATCTGATCTATCTACAAATACGAGGCAAAGAGGTCGGGCAAAGTGATATTGGATTTTTCCATATCAGCCCGGAGTCTAGAATTTGTGCCCGATATGGCGATAGGCTCGCTCCCTAACATATCTGGGACGGAACTAAGCTCGGCGAAATGTGGGGGTTCTAGTTCGCTAGTGCGCCTCTGCCTACCCCTTCGGGGATACAGACGTGAGCTTATGCTATGTTTATATTCAAGTTAGAAAGGATTTATTATTTTACTATATTTGTTATTTTATATGTAGTATAGGTAAATAATGCAGGAAGTCGCTGGATGCAGGCCGCTTCCAACACGTCGATCTGGAAATCTTTGGGGGAGGCCTAGGTTCAGCAGTGGACGTCCTATGGCTGATGATGATGATAGGTAAATATTATCTTTCTTTCTACCAGCACTTATCCCACCTTAATGTGGGGTCGACACAACACACTTTTTCAAGCATGTTGCAGAAAGGATTTGATTAATGTCAACGCCCTCTGGGAGATCCAGTCCCGGGCAAATAAAATTAGAAAATGCGCTTTTGCCGGGCCTGGGAATCGAACCCACGACCTCTTGGTCCACAGCCCATATATGCTGCCACTAGATCAAGGAAGCGACAAATATTATACAGTATAGTTAAATATTGTACAGTGCATCTTAAACATTCATGTTTTAAAATATGAATAGTAGAGTTTTAAAACGTTCAAGGCTGGTAACCCACAAATGTTTTATTGGTATCGTGGGTGTCCATGGGCGCTGGATTTCACTTACCATCAAGTGACCCATCTACACGCTTGCCAGTGTCTCACTTGGTACACAAAGATACAAGTTTTTATCTCAGAAATAAAAATAAATCGAGCTATAACATAAAGGAAAACAAACAATCAAAAATGCATGAACTGAAACATATTTGAATGAAGTTAAAATGTAAATTCAAAAAGAAGCAACGCAAAATATTTTCCTTTGGCAAACATTGAAAAGCAAAACTAACATTACTGTGTAAAAACAAACACAAGCATCCAGCCAAATAACAACCAACTAACACATGTAAGTTTTCCCTTTTTGATACGTGACTACAGTGTTTTAAAAAAAGTTACGCCGCGTTTCTTTCAGTCGGTGGCTAAGATGCGAGCGACGCTGATCGCTGAGCGGTAAGCGTAATATAATTATTATCGCTGACCTAATGTTGAGTCAGTTTAGCGCTGGAGCGTTTATGACGATGATTTACAAGCTATGCGGCTTATAATTCATCAAGGTACTGTCTGCCTCGGTAGCCTGGTTGTATTTCAGTTCGACTATCGTCCTGAGGTCTCGGGTTCGATCCCCGGGTCGGGAAAAGTGTTGGATTTTTCCATATCAGCCCGGAGTCTGGAATTTGTGCCCGATAAGGCGATAGGCTCGCCCCCTATCACATCTGGGACGAAACTAAGTTTGGAGAAATATGGGTGTTCTAGTTCGCTAGTGCACCTCTGCCCACCCCTTCGGGGATACAGGAGTGAGCTTATGTTATAAGTTATGTTAAGGAAACATATTATGATTTATACGCTCTATTAGTAACTCTCGCACTTATACATTTTTGACTCGACCGCGAAGTGAATATGATGAAGCTGACATATTTCTAGCTATCGTCGAGCTGTGTAGTGTCTATCTACTATTTGTGTTTGGACTGTTAGTATAGTCCAAGTAAGTCCTCAGAAGGTCCTCTGAAGGTTTAGTAGCCTTCAGGCCTAGTAACAATCACACAGCCATTGAGTGGTAGAGTCACGCTGTAGACAGCAACGTCTACAGCACGAATGGGCCGACTCGACTGGTTTGATACCACTGTCTCACAGAAGACCGACGTAAAGTGGCAGCTTGCTGTCGCGTTTCGTTAGGTAAGTGAGATTTCCGGTCGCCCATTTTCCCCCCTTCCTTTCCCAATCCATTTTTTCCCTCCCCTTCCATTTCTTCCTTTTAGGTTGGCAACGCACCCATGATTCCTTTTGTGTCTTGGGTGTCAATTGGCGGTGGAGATCACTTACCATCAGGTGACCCATCTGCTCGTGTGCCAGTCTCTGCTAATAAAAAAAAAACATTTACTTTGAAAGGGAAAAAACGCTCACCGCCTCGCTACCCGTACCCGCTCCCACCTTAGCCACAGGCTCAAACTTTCGCAAGTTTTTCACAGAGTCATGATAGTACGGTTGACAAAAAACTGTTGGTTTTCGGAGCGTAATTTTTTGTGCAAAAATATCCGTATATCACGCGAACAGATAGTGTCAGTATCTAGGGTAGTACAATAAGCTGGAAATATACTGAGGCGACGATACATCGGACATTACTAGATATTTTTATATTACATAGTTAAGTGCTATACTACCAACTGCAAAACGGAGTGAAGAGAAAAAAAGATTTGTTTGTTTAAAGTTATTCCCATAAAATTTTGGAAAAGTTACGAATAAAATAACTACATAGTATAAAACAAAGTCGCTTCCCGCTGTCTGTCTGTCTGTATGCTTAGATCTTTAAAACTACGCAACGGATTTTGATGCGTTTTTTTAACAGATAGAGTGATTCAAGAGGAAGGTTTATATGTATAATACATGCATAAATTCATTCCCTAAAGGGATGTAATGGGGGATGAATGTTTGTCACACCTTCACGCGGGCGTAGAAGCGGGCAAAAGCTAGTTAAGTAATAAAACTTAAAAACCGACTCAAAAAACTCTGTGATTGGCAGACCCATACTTTAGAACCTACAGTGTAGGTAATAAAGTCTACAGCATCAATGGAAGTACTCGACAGGTTTCATATCACTGTCTCACAAAAAATCGACGTAAAATGCCAGCTTGCTGATGCGATGTTCAGTATTTGAATTCCTTTGCTCTTCTTTTAAGATTGGTTCACATCATTCTTTTGGTGTCATTGGTGTCTATGCACGGTGGAGGTCACTTACCATCAGCGGCCTTAACAGGAAAATTTCTGACAACCGTAAATGTATTCGACCTCGATGCGCGTCTATGAAATTTGTATGAAATATTAACCAAACGTCATCAGTGCGCAGAGAACCCGAATACATTTACATTGACATTAGATTTTCGTGCTCGGGCTACTGGTGACCCACCTGCTCGTTTGCCAGTCTTTTATAAAAAAGTCTACCTTTAAGCCAATAAAAACAGTTGACAAGTATTTAAATAACAAGAAAACAGTATGCAGTATGAGACTTAAGTACCTCTCTCCACGGTTTACGTACGTGAGCCGGAATACCAATATTCTAAAAGCATACTTACACATTCACAGCTGTATATTATAACATGTTTATTTATATATCTTACTAGAAAGCGTAAAAATGGATTTTTAGGTGCACGATTTCCCTTATTTTTTGGGAAAGGTAGTATTATAAATGCAAAGCTGTAAACTGTGGCGAAATACAAAGGTGGTTTTTATCGACCGACTTCCAAAAAGGAGGAGGTCCTCAATTCGTGTGTATTTTTTTAAGTATGTCACGCGATATCTCCGCCGAATGTGGACCGATCTTCAAAATTCTTTTTGTGTTCGATAGAGCTTATTTCAAGGGTGGTTCCATATAAATTTGGTCACAATCGGATTTGAAGTCGGTTAAGTTTTTGTATCATTTTATATGTTTTGCATCTAGTATTATATCTCTGCACCACCCTAAGGTTGACTGGAAGAGAAAGTTTACAGCATGAAGTCCGCCGTTATACTACATGTATACATGAAAGTAAAGTGTAAATAAATAAAAAAAACTAAATCAAAATCGGTTCATCCGTTTAGAAGCTATGATGCCACAGACAGACACACAGATACACAGAGTCACAGAGTCACAGAGTCACAGAGTCACAGAGTCACAGAGTCACAGAGTCACAGAGTCACAGAGTCACAGAGTCACAGAGTCACAGAGTCACAGAGTCACAGAGTCACAGAGTCACGGAGTCACGGAGTCACGGAGTCACGGAGTCACGGAGTCACGGAGTCACGGAGTCACGGAGTCACGGAGTCACGGAGTCACGGAGTCACGGAGTCACGGAGTCACGGAGTCACGGAGTCACGGAGTCACGGAGTCACGGAGTCACGGAGTCACGGAGTCACGGAGTCACGGAGTCACGGAGTCACGGAGTCACGGAGTCACGGAGTCACGGAGTCACGGAGTCACGGAGTCACGGAGTCACGGAGTCACGGAGTCACGGAGTCACGGAGTCACGGAGTCACGGAGTCACGGAGTCACGGAGTCACGGAGTCACGGAGTCACGGAGTCACGGAGTCACGGAGTCACGGAGTCACGGAGTCACGGAGTCACGGAGTCACGGAGTCACGGAGTCACGGAGTCACGGAGTCACGGAGTCACGGAGTCACGGAGTCACGGAGTCACGGAGTCACGGAGTGTTAGTAAACTTCATAAACGCAATATAAATGTCACTGATGTAATGACACATGAGAAATGTCGTCTGTCTCTCTCTCTCTATCTGTGTCTCTGTAATGTGCTGTATTGTTCTGGATTAGTAAACTAAATCTCTGTATATCCATTGTATTTTAATTGTTATCCCATATAAACCATCAGGTTATGGGCCCAGGATATCGAAAATATATAAATCATATTGAATTTCACTCGAAAACTTGGAACCGGCAAAATTATAACCTCCTACGGAATTACGGCGGTGTGGTTTCAACATAATGGCGTCGTCTACAAATACAAATTTTATTTCTATAGAGAAACTAAAAGGTATGGACAACTATAACTCGTGGAAATTCATGATGAAGATGATTTTAGTTCAAGAAGAACTCTGGGAATGTGTCGAAAATGAGGTTAATACTGATATGAAGAAGCAACAAAAGGCTTTGGCGCGAATTGCGTTGTCAGTGCAACCATCGGTAATTCCACACATCCGCAAAGCCACCACAGCATATGAGGCTTGGAATAGTTTAGTAAAAGCCTATGAAGACAGAGGACTATGTCGTCGGCTGGGGCTCCTCAGAGGATTATTTGCAACAAAACTGCAGGAGAGCACAAATATGGAGACATATATCAACAAAATTACTGAAATGGCACAACAACTAAGTGAGATAGGTTCACCCCTAGAAGATGATTTCATAGCGGTGATAATGTTGAGCGGCTTGACACCAGATTATGACCCGTTGATAATGGCAATTGAGAATTCCAATGTTAAACTTTGTAGTGAAATTGTAAAAGGAAAATTACTGCAAGAAAATATTCGGAGGATTGACGGCAGTGAAGCTGCCTCTGCCTTAATTGTCAAGAAACAACCAAAATGTTACAGATGCAAAAAGGTAGGACACTTTATTAAGGATTGTCCTAAGTCTGGGCATAAAAAGATATTTAAGACCAATACAGACAAATCCAAAGCGCTACTGATTGCACTGTCAACATATATCAAGCCTGGCTTGTGGTACATAGACAGCGGTGCTACAAGACATATGTGCGGAGACAAAAGTGTTATGAGTGATTTTGTGAGTGATGAAAAGTCAATAGAAGTGAATGTAGCAAATGGTGACAAGTTGTATACAGCCGGTAGGGGCTGTGTTAGTGTTCATATGAAAAATGGTAATTTAAAGACTATAAGTAATGTCTATTATGTACCTAACTTAACGGCAAACTTGTTATCTGTAAGTGATATGGTTAGAAAAGGATTTAAAGTTGTGTTTAGTTCTGGCAAATGTCATATTTATGACAATAATGATGTAATAGCTACAGGCACCTTATGTGATGGTGTCTATCGACTAGACACAATAGAACCAACTGCTTTTAATTGTAATTTTACCAAGAAACCCAATACCAACTTTAGCTGTGTAGATTTAGACAGTGCTAAAAAGACCCCTACTGTACATAAACCAAGTGTAAGTAAAGAAGACTCGATGACGGTTGCAATGCCCGCTTACACAGAAAAGGGGATTGTCTCTCAGCAGGCATGGCATCGACGTCTTGGACACCTCAATCATCGCAGCATGGAGTTGTTAAGAAAAGGTATGGTTGAAGGTATTTCTTATAATAATAATAGTTTTGATAAATGTGTATCATGTATCGAGGGAAAGCAAACTCGTGTATCCTTTCCTAAGAAATCTTTTAACAGAGCTTCAGAAATCCTAGAGTTGGTACACACAGATTTGTGTGGTCCGTTGCCCTCTAAATCATTTAGTGGAGCAAAGTATTTCATAACTTTCATAGACGATTATTCTAGAAAGACTTTTGTTTATTTTTTGAAAACAAAGGATGAAGTTTTTAATACATTTAAAGCTTGGAAGATTCTAGTTGAAAACCAGACAAATAAAAAGTTAAAAATTTTACGGAGTGACAATGGAACTGAATATTGTAATTTCAAGTTTCAGAATTTTCTTAAGGATTGTGGAATTAAGCACCAGACCACAGTACCCAATTGTCCTCAGCAAAATGGAGTTGCTGAACGTGCCAACAGAAGCATAATGGAGAAGACACGCTGTATGCTCCGAGAGGCTGGCCTTGAACAGAAATTTTGGGCTGAAGCCGTGAATACAGCTGTTTACCTCAAGAATCATTCTCCAACTATTGCAGTCAGAGGATGCACTCCGGAGGAGAAGTGGACAAACAAAAAGGTATCTGTTTCACACTTACGTATATTTGGTTGTGTTGCTTATGCACATGTACAATGTCGAACAAAACTAGAACCCAAGGCTAAAATGTACATATTTGTGGGCTATTGTGAAGACACAAAAGGGTATAGATTGTTAGACCCTGAAAAACCCACAATATGTAAAAAGGCTAGACATGTAACATTCTTAGAAAATACATATTTTAAAGATAATAATGTGTCAAATTATGATAACTGTGAGATGTCATTTACTCAAACAATTATGGATGTGAATAATGACATGCAACCTCCTACTGAATCACCTACTGAGGAAAATATCTCTAATGAGACCAATTCTGATGACACAAATTTAAATCAGGTTGTACAGAGATTAAGCACTGTAACAGTAAATGATTCAGAGTATGAGAGTGATAGTTATTATTCAAATAATACTGCGGATGAATCTTATGTTCCAGACATGGAAGAAGAGTCGAGTTCATATACAGAAAGTGGAACTGACAATGATTCCATGATAGCCAATTTAGTAAAGGGAATATCCTGCACAAATGTCAGCGATGAACCACAGACAGTAGAAGAGGCGTTGCAATGTCCAGATGCAGACTACTGGAAACAAGCTATGCAAGATGAGTATAATTCCTTTATTGTTAACAAATGCTGGACACTAACTGATCGAGTTAGTGGTCAGACACCTATAAAATGTAAGTGGGTATTCAAAAGGAAACTGGGTGTCAATGGTGAAATTCTTAAGTATAAAGCTAGATTAGTAGCAAAAGGGTACTCTCAAAAATATGGTGTAAACTATAATGAGACATTTTCTCCAGTTGTTAGATACTCAAGTATTAGAGCACTTTTAGCTATAGCAGCTAAGTATGACATGAATATCCAACACTTAGATGTAAAAACAGCATTTCTCAACGGTGACCTTCAAGAAATTGTTTACATGGAACAACCTGAAGGTTTCACTATAAAAGAAAGTGAGGGTAAAGTTTACAAACTTAATAAAGCTATATATGGGCTGAAGCAAGCAGCCAAAGCTTGGTATGAGAAGATAAATAAGGTTTTATGTGATAAATTGAATTTTAAAAGGTCAGCATTAGAACCATGTGTATATTATAAACACAGTAATGATCAACTTATTTTAATAGCTCTTTATGTTGATGATATTTTGCTGATGTCAACACCTAATACAAATAAGGAAATATTTGATATCAAAAATAAACTTAAAAATGAGTTTGAGATTACAGATTTAGGGCCAGCAAAGCATATACTGGGAATGAGAATCTGTAAGTACAAGGACAAAATAACTTTAGATCAGACAAACTATATTGAAAGAGTCTTAAAAAGGTTTCAAATGGAAGATTGTAAAGCTGCACAAACCCCTATGGAGTCTGGTGTGCAACTTGAAAAATCAAATAATTGTAGTAATGTCAAATTTGATTACAGAAGCCTAATAGGATCACTTATGTATGTTGCAGTTGTTTCACGACCAGACATAACACATGCTGTCAGCTATCTTAGCCAGTTTAACGATTGCTATGATGAAATTCATTGGAAATCAGCAAAGAGAGTACTTAGGTATCTTAAAGGCACAAAAGGTTTATGCTTAAATTTTCAAAAGGATGATTTAATAATTACAGGGTATGCAGACGCTGACTGGGGAAGGGATCAGAAAGATAGAAGGTCCTATACTGGATATATATTTCAGATTGGTAAGTCTGTAGTTTCCTGGGAGAGCAAGAAGCAAAGAACCGTCGCCTTGTCGAGTGCAGAGGCTGAGTACATGTCTCTTTCGGATAGTTGTAAAGAAGCGTTGTTTCTCCGTAATTTTCTGTATGAAATATTGGGTGTATTGTGTAAAGTTAAAATTTTTAATGATAACCAGTCTGCTCAGAAATTATGCAAAAACACTATTTTTCATGCCAGAACCAAACACATCGATATTCGTCACCATTTCATTAGGGATCATGTTTGTAACGGAGCTATTGATGTTCAGTATTTATGTACAAATGATATGTTGGCGGATATGTTGACCAAGCCATTAACAAAAGAAGTACACAATAAGTTTGTAAATCTATTAATGGTGTATCACTAATTAATAATGTATACAGTATAATATAGTACAATGTATATTACTGTATGTTGTATTTCTCAAAAATGCTATTAGTCTACATATTGTTGTTATAACATTGTAAACATGTTTTAGTTTCTTTTTTTTTATTGGTTTAAGGGCCAGTGTTAGTAAACTTCATAAACGCAATATAAATGTCACTGATGTAATGACACATGAGAAATGTCGTCTGTCTCTCTCTCTCTATCTGTGTCTCTGTAATGTGCTGTATTGTTCTGGATTAGTAAACTAAATCTCTGTATATCCATTGTATTTTAATTGTTATCCCATATAAACCATCACGGAGTCACGGAGTCACGGAGTCACGGAGTCACGGAGTCACGGAGTCACGGAGTCACGGAGTCACGGAGTCACGGAGTCACGGAGTCACGGAGTCACGGAGTCACGGAGTCACGGAGTCACGGAGTCACGGAGTCACGGAGTCACGGAGTCACGGAGTCACGGAGTCACGGAGTCACGGAGTCACGGAGTCACGGAGTCACGGAGTCACGGAGTCACGGAGTCACGGAGTCACGGAGTCACGGAGTCACGGAGTCACGGAGTCACGGAGTCACGGAGTCACGGAGTCACGGAGTCACGGAGTCACGGAGTCACGGAGTCACAGAGTCACAGAGTCACAGAGTCACAGAGTCACAGAGTCACAGAGTCACAGAGTCACAGAGTCACAGAGTTACAGAGACACAGATACACATGTCAAACTAATAACACCCCTCTTTTTGGGTCGGGGGTTTATTAAACAATGGATGATAGATGAAAATGTGTAGCGAAACCACGATTTGTTTAGGTGTTTAGTGTAATGTTTTAGTGCAGGAGACGCGGCTTAAAGTCAACTTAACTGGACGACACAGCAAGTACGCGTACACACCACAAACCCGATTTTGGGATAAACTTGTTTCCTAGACCAAATTAGTTTATCCGAAGTACTAACGGTCTTAAGTTAATACAGTTTATATCATAATAAAAGCGTGTTCAAACTTACAGGGTTAGTTTAAGTTTAGTTGTTTAGTGGGCGTGGTCAAGGCGCTTTAAATAAGTTTGTGGAGTTATACAATGCTCAGAATTTAAGTGGACGCATTATAATCTGTAAAGTTATTTTTAAATTATTGATGTACTGATTTATGTGTTTGATGTTTGATGCCACATTTAGATAAAGAGTGTGTTTTTTTTGTTAAATTGTCGACCGAATTTAAAATTCCTTCGATATTGTGTTTGCAAGTACAATATATCAAAAATCTTACTTTAAAAGTGTCGTTTTAAAGTGCCAATCTATATAAATGCGAACTCTGTCTGTCTTTTTGTCTATTATGTTTTTACGGTTCTCAAATCACTCAACGTTTTTTAAAAAAATGATATTCCAAATCTTGAAGCCACCTTTTGTCCCAAAAACCCTAATAGACTAGAATAATAAAAAAAAAATGGAGCCTAACAAATTTCTGTGTGCACGCAAAATTTCAATATGAAGAGTGTAGGGTCTCATAACAAAATTTCACGAGGGCGGATCCGCGAACAAAAGGTAGTTTAGTAACCTTTTGAGGTTAAAAATAATTGCCATCACAAACACCCGACCTTAAATTGTTCGTGATTTATGTGCTATGCAAAAGATTTGTACCTTAATGTCCTCTTAAAGCAGACATTGAACAGTACATAGACGGGACACCACGAAAATTGTGATACTAAAGTTGTGACCTAGTGGTCATAAGTTACTCAGTCGTATTTAAAATAAAGGCGCGCAAGGTCGTGCCAGCGTAATAATGTGTAGACAATAAAATTGTTTTACGTGATTCTTGAACATTCTAGGGTGTAAATTGTAATAAGCGCCCTCGCATTGTAATAAGTGGTCAGTGGCGTAACTATACCATCTGGGGCCCGTGGCAAATTAATTGGATGGCGACCCCGTAAAAATCGTTACGTTGTAATTGAATTTTAATAAATCACCTGAATTAGTTAAAAACATAACATAAGCTCGCGGCACCAGGCTGGGGGCCCCCTCGGGCCAGGGACCCGTGGTATTTTGACAGCCTTGTCACCATATAGTTCCGCCACTGTTAGTGGTAGATTACTGATAATTGAGATAATTTTTTTTGTATCGAAACTTGCTTGATAGTCCCTCTATACATACATACATAAGCTCACGCCTGTATCTCCGAAGGGGTAGGCAGAGGCGCACTAGCGAACTAGAACACCCACATTTCGCCGAGCTTAGTTCCGTCCCAGATGTGCTAGGGGGCGAGCCTATCGCCATATCGGGCACAAATTCCAGACTCCGGGCTGATATGGAAAAATCCAATATCACTTTGCCCGACCGAGATCGAACCCGAGACCTCAGAACCGTAGTCGTACCGTAATACCACCACGCCGCCGAGGCAGTCTATAGTTAGTAATATTAAATGTCTTTGTCAAGTATACAAAAATCTTCGACCTTTCATAATGACTCGCGTCATGTCTTTATTCTTCACAAGTAATTGAGATAAATGTATTATTCATTGCATTATTCACAGTGGAGTGACATTTGCAACACTGATAGCATCTCGTGGGTATGTTCGTGTAATACATTTCTTACTCTCTTTAGTCGGTGCTAGGGCTAAATTGCAAGGCTAAGGTGCAGATAAAATGAGAAGGCACCGACGTGCTTTACTGTTGATTGTAATACTTCGGTAAGCTGTATCGAATACAAAAAGAATTTTGAAAAAGTTTCCACATTTTCCGGAGATATCGTACCTCTATAATATTATAGAGGTATAGAAAAATACATATAGACGCATTGAGCTCCCGCAGCGCACAACGTTGAGATCGACGGAGCGTTCAACGTTGTTGGGTCTTAGAGAATACCATTTTCTATACATTTACGCCAAACGCCTCGCTCGAGAGAGCTAGTTCGCATAAGCGCCGTCATCACGCATAGCGCTAGTGCGTGCGCTTTGTACCGTGCTGAATATAAAAATGAAAACATCGTTGCTGCAATGTTGTTTTCACAAATGAAACCTTAGAGAATTGACCTGCTGATGTCAGTCAAAAGCATGTTAAAACTTCTAAACATTAACGAAAATCTAATAGTTGAGTATAATGATAAAAATCAAATTACAAAATCCATCACAGAACATTACACTTTTTAAAGTATCGTCTGAAAAAGAAAATTTTTGTTTAAAAGAAAATATTTCAAAGTTCTGCTAGTGATCGCATTTAAAAGAAATTTGCTTTATTAAAGAAGATCTCTTTTCTTTATTCTTTAAGAGTCTTTTGTAAGTGTATCTTATATCTAGTGGAATTAATTAGTAAATGTATCTTTGTTATTCGATATGAACACAGTCGAATGTAAATTTATTTCAACTGTGAATTTTAATGCGAGTAGAACTAAACTTTCTATTTTTAATTCGTCTCTATTTGATTTAATCATTGATTGAATTTTGATGTAGATAAATTGGTAGTTTCAAACGAGTTATTTAAAAAATAGTTAAGGTAGAAATAGAACCTTCAATCTCGCAATGATGGGAGTATATACCATTTTGAGCTGGAGCTGAGACTTTTATTAAAAAATAATAAAGTATACAGAAAATAAAACAAAGCGAAAAATTTATTTGTATTTTAAAATAAGAAATTATAATTGAATGTTATTAACAGCACAAATCACTGTATCGATGACAGGTGGGCAGGGGGGCATATTTTGACCACCACAATAACATCATATGAATTTATCTACCCTCATTTATTATGTACCTTGCGAATTATCAAGTTTACATAAGATATTTGGATTACTACGCATTCTAGACATAAATAATTACAAGTTTAAAACTTAACGGACCGACTTCAAAACTTATCCGATCAAGACCAAATTACCACCACCCTTGAAATAAGCTCTATCGAACCCAAAAAGAATCTTAAAAATCCGTCCACACTTGGCGGAGATATCGCATAACATACATTTTCGACCGATTTCTACAAAAGAAGGAGGTCCTCAATTCGTCTTTTTTATGTATGTTACTCGATATCTCCGCCAAATGTGGACTGATTTTCAAAATTGTGTTCGACAGAGCTTATTTCAAGGATGGTCCCATATAAATTTGGTCACGATCGGTAAATTGGAAGTCGGTCAGTTAAGTTTTTAATCTTTGATTATATGTCCCCAATTCGTCTGTATTTTTTTAAATAGACAGGAATTAAAGACCTTCTCCTTTTTGGAAGTCGGTGGAAAAATTCCATTAAAGTGCCCGTATCAAGTGATAATTGAAAATGACCCACGCAACAAAAATATGATATTTGAAACTTATCACCCGAGGGCCATTACGTCCCGTATCGAATGCGCCTATCCATTTCGTTGTTTTATTATATAATTTGGAGGATACGCTGGGGAGGGTGGTGTCAGGGCTCATGATGTTTTCCATTAGAGTGGTGACGCGTACCCTAAGTGTGACTCGGATCGTGGTCTCAAAGGTGGTGTGGTGGAAGGTACAAGCGGAAGAGAGTTGAGAGATCGCTACGGCTAAGTGAAATGAGAGTTGTTTTCAATTGTTTTTTAAATTAATTAGAATCAGTGACAGTCAATCAGACAGCAGTCGCCTCCTTGGTCTAATGGCAGTTATATGGGCTATGGACCGGGAGGTCCTGGGTTCGATTCCCAATTTTCTAATATAATTTGCCCAGGGTTCACGTCAGGTAGACAGCTAGTCGTAAAAACAAAACCAAATCCTTTCTGCAACATGCTTGAAAACGTGTGTTGCGCCGACCCCACATTAAGGTGGAATAAGGGCAGGTAGAAAGAAAGAGTGACAAATAAAACGAATAAAACATTTTTCTGTGAGAATATTGTTATTATTGTTTGAAAATACATAGACTCACGCCTGAAACCCCGAAGGGGTAGGTAGAGGTAAACTAGAGAACTAAACTAAGTTACGTTTGTAAAGTAACGCAGTCAATAGTGATTTACTAACGGGATGAATTGGTACAATTAAGTATCTTTCACTCTATCTTTCTCCCTCTCGTACACTATAATTATAAATGCATTATAACGACACAATACTAGTATATTGTCAAGCTATAATATACACAAGCCATCCATTTAGGTCAGTTCATTATAATAATTTATTTAGATCTTGTACGCTGTCGCATGAAAAGCGTACTAAGATTTTCATAAATATATGGTTGGTTATTTGCTCATTAATCACTGTGCTATAAAAATTAAATAGTTTTTGTTGAGCGTTTAACTTGCACCACACGTTCACCCAGTATAACGAACTTGGCTCTAATAAATTGCATTATTTTTTCTTTTGTAATGAAAGTCTTGGATGAGCACAGTTTATTATGTCGGCAACCATGTAAACGCCGTTTGTGATTGCTCAATTGCCATGTTTAATACTCGAAATGCAAGTTTTTAAAATATTAACGTGACGTGTACAGGCTTTTAGATTAGCGTAGACGTTAACACCTATCTGGTCGCAAGCCCCTCGATTTACTTTTTTTTGTCTTCGGAGTGGGAAGACAATGTTTTTTGTTGACAATGTTTACGTGGTAAATTAAAGATTTTATACACATTATTTTACGTCTCATATTTTCGTAGTTGCTAGACGAAATGTCAAGCAATGACAGTCATCATACAAAATACAACGACAGCAAGCTTCCACTTCACGTCGATTTTACAAAGTTTTTGGGAGTATTAATCAGTATAAAACATCTGTGATTCTTACCATTAGATGACACATAATAATATGCTTGTTTGCACCCTTTTTTTATCAGGGCACGGCAAGGTAACTACACTGCATCTGATGGTAAGCATATTGCAGTCCAAAAAAACTAGCGACCACTGATAAAGAAGGGTTTATTAGTGGTCGCCAGAACTATGCCGGCCTATTTATTCTTCTTCACCCTCCAAATCCGAAGAGAGAAGAAGCAAATCGAGGGGCTTGCGACAAGACAGGCGGATGACCGATGCAGATACCCCCATACCGCCCCAACCAACCAACAAGACATGTCGCAAGCCCCTCGATGGAACCGGAAGTACACTGGCTGATCCTGGAAGGCGAACCACTATGGGTTACTATGACAGGGCTTAACACCATACGGTACGGTGATCGCCATCCAGTCAGATACGAATATCCTACCACCAGCGACTGTCTGCTGTAAAAATCACTATTTTTGTTCGAAACAAGTTTAGATACCAAAGTACGTTCGACTGAAGAATGCAGTACACAGTTCAACAAATAAAAGTGACCTCGCGATATTAATGATATCGCTTTATCTAGTTTCTGCGGTCGTCAACCGATGGCAACTAGTTTAAAGTTAGATTGAGTTTGGCGAGTTGTCTCAAGTGTTTTGTTGTTTTTGATGGACTTAGAACGCATGACTGCATCTTTTGTATCATTTTTGAATATATTTACATTTTAAGGATTAGAAATTATGCCCCTTACTCATAAAAAGATTTAAGCGCTGCTTATCTTTATACCATAGGTTGTCCCTTTCATTTTTAAACAATAAATCGCAAGGAAAAAAGTGACAGGTTATTCTTAACCATTTGCTCAGCTAAAAATGCTTTTATAAGTAAGGCCCTTAGTTTAGAATAGTTCAAGAGTGCTAACCTATTGGGCAAGTCGAATGCGGCATTTCGCTTGCCGCCTCATTTAATTTTCTGAGAGGTCCATCGCCTTGAGAAAGCCAGTCTATCAAGCTCGTCTATCATCATCATTATCATCATCATCATCATCAGCCATAGGACGTCCACTGCTGAACATAGGCCTCCCCCAAAGATTTCCAGATCAACCTGTTGGAAGCGGCCTGTATCCAGCGACTTCCTGCGACCTTTATCAGGTCGTCGGTCCACATTGTAAGTGGACGTCCTACGCTGCGTTTGCCGGTACGTGGTCTCCACTCGAGAACTTTTCTGCCCCATCGGCTATCAGTTCTAAGCTATGTGCCCTGCCCCCTGCCATTTCAACTTGCTAATCCTCTGGGCTATGTCGGTGACTTTCGTTCTTTTACGGATCTCCTCATTCCTGATTTGATCACGTAGAGAAACACCGAGCATAGCCTTCTCCATAGCTCGCTGAGTGACTGTGAGCTTTCTAATGCGGCCCATAGTTAGAGGCCCATAGCTCGTCTATATAGGCAATAAAAGTGATGAACTTACAAAGTTGAAAAATAATCAGTTCCAATTTTATTTGCAGCGAAAGCACAAAATATCTAATATAGTAGCAAAAGTATGCTCGTTATTTGATCCTGTCCAATTGAAGCATTCAATTCGTTGTCCAAAATCAACTGGTAGTTACCGGTAATCTGCGGTCCGAGCAGGAAAATTTCTGTCAATCGTAAATGTATTTAAGCTCGCTGCGCACTGATGACATTTGGTTAATATTTCATAGGAATTTCATACACGCGCATCGACTACATTTACGATTGTCAGAAATGTTCCTGCTCGGGCCGCTGTTAGCCTTGTGGATCCGTATCATAAAAAGAGTTTCAACACAACAGTCTAGTCTCCCCTATTTTGGGACGGGCGGTAGCAATTTATAGTTTTCTCGAAAATAAAAAGGAAAAATAAAAAGGTCTATTATAAATAATAATAATAATAATTTATTGACCAAAAATACATACACCAAAATGACAACAAATAAACAAGATAAAGCAATTCTCCATACAATTACTGAATGAATAAAACATCGCATAGAAGATCCTATATACCTAACCCACTATCTTCCATAATAAAATTTCAAAACTGTTTTCCAACGGTAGTTGAAAGTAAAATAAAATTTTCGTTCCACCCGCAAATATCTAGAGGCGTCCATACGATCGGTCCCCAAGGCCTGGCTTTTATGCATAATGCAAACATTCAATTGTCTACAGTGTACCGCCTTTAAAATTCATTTGCCACTGTAACTCCTTGTCTAGGGAATTGTTGGAGCTTTTCTTAGTGCTAGACGCTTAGCCCGAGAGCTCGCGACTTGTTTATTTTATAATTACTATTTGCGGAATGAATTAAATTAGCGAAATAGTGTATTCATCCCATTGGAGCTGACGCTGGAGGAATGAGGATACGTAAGGATGAGTGGTTGTATGCTGTGACTGATTCCGTCGGCTGTGACGCGAGAGGCCACGGGTTCTATTTCCACACGGAGACAAATGTTGGTAGGATTTACAGATTTGCTTCGGGTCTGGGTGTTGTCGAGACCGAAATCTTGTAGTTCCTGATACCCTCGACATAACACTATGGGCCTTTTCTTTTGCTTTTAAAAATAATGGCTGCTACGCATATGCGATGATTTAGCCAATATCAAGGTAAATAGAGCAATTCTGTTTTCACTATGACCACGAGACCCAGATGTGGATGACCTCAAGGCCCTGCTGGGATTATTCCTTCCTATTCTGTGCCCCTCAGATGACCTTCACTCGGCGAATCGACAGAAGAAAGCCAGCCAATGCACCAAGCAAAACTCATCAAAGATCACCGATTAAAACTTTTCCACATTATACTCTCCATCTTCAGTGAAGTTTGATGCATTAAACCACATGACTTAAAACCATCAAACACAGCTCTACAGAATAATATGAGACAAAAATACTCGTGCGCACCAGCACTTATTTTTTACAATTTAACCATCATAATAACCAGTGAAAAACTAAAAAATATTTTACAGACGAAGTTTTAAAATCAATTTTTCTAGCGAAACAATCTCGCTGCACTTGATCTAATTTTAGAGGTTCAAAAAACTTCCATAAACGCTCGAAAGCGGCCGAGTTGAGAAGCTGTTTGTTCGACAGCACCGGTGCAAGTTTGAAGGGCTTCTCAAACAAGCCGGGTGCAAAGCTGATGGAAATGGACTTGAATTATAAAAAAAAAGAATCATAAAAACTTAACGGACCTGCTTCAAAATTCATCCGATCATTACCAAATTTATATGGGACTACCCATGAAATAAGCTCTATGGAACACACACAGAATCTTGAAAATCGGTCCACATATGGCGGAGATATCACGTAACATATATAAAAAATACAAGCGAATTGAGGACCTTCTCCTTTTTTTTTGAAGTCGGTCGAAAATAGGTTTAGAAATCTGAGCATTATGCCCCTTACTTATAAAAATATTTAAGCGCTGCTTATCTTTAACCATAGGCTGTCCCTTTCATTTTTAAACAATGTAACGCAAGAAAAAAGTGACAGGCTATTCTTAGCGAAAAGATAAGCGAAAATGTTTTTAAAAGTAAGGTCCTATATTGCTTACTTATGATGTCGAATCATTTCACTTAGAGGGGGGTGTCGTAGGTAGATATTATAAAGCCGAATCCGTTCTGCAACAATCTTGAGAACGGCGCCGATATTACAATAGAGGGGCATGAGAGCAGGTGGAAGACATTATTATAATTTCAATAAAATGCTTTAATAGACTACGAATGGATAGTCGCTGGATGCTGGCCGCTTCCAACTGGTCGATCTGGAAATCTTTGGGGGAGGCCTATGTTCAGCAGTGGACGTCCTATGGCTCATGATGATAATGATGATGAAGAATATGTCAAAGATAGTAGTCGTTGAGTTTTTCTATCCAGTATCAGGCCGGAGTCTGGAATTTGTGCCCGATGTGGCGATAGGCTCGCCGCCCATCACATCTAGGACGGATATGAGCTCGGCGGAGTGTGGATGTTCGCCTCTGCCTACCCCTTCGGGATACAGGCGTGAGTCTATATACACCGTTTAGTTATGGAGTATGCCGTTATAATGTCGGTTGATTTCACTCATTCCTCAGAAGAGGGTGTCGTCAGGCCGTATTAAATAGTCACGGGTGGCTCGGCCTCCGGTGGCCCATACGCTTATGTAACATATATATGTGCCGCCTCCGACGGGTTAAACCGAATCCGTCCTAAAACACGTTGGAAGCTTCTCAACCCCACACTGAAATAGGATAAAGGCGAATGGAAGAGATTATTAATAATTCAGTAATGCTTTAATATTCTACGAATAATTTAACAAAGAAACTGTATAGTACACAATACTTCGATGTCGATGAAAACAATTATTCATACCAAACACACCAATATGCACTTTAAATGTTTATCATAAGGTCGGATATATAAAAATCAACAGCTTTGTATTTTATTTCATATTAGTACAAGAACATTAAGGCAACCACAATGTGGTATATAATGCTCAATTGCAAAGAAATACATATATAATCTGGAACATACGTGCGAAGGATTCTGATTTTTAGAGGCAAGGAACTCTGGGGTACTGAACTCTTTAGTGGGCAAAGGAAAGATCAAATACCCTTTATCATTTTTTGGGGATTTAGGGGTAGGGGGTAACTTTTGACACGTGATTCAATTTCGACTACGATTCGAATCCATTTAGTGGCTTAAAATTTTTGGGCATCAATAAAATAAGTTTTTTTTTTAAACACCCAACAGCCACACCCATAGTCCTGACCCCACACTAGGTACAACCTGTATCGTGGATATCAGAAACTACGAGAGACTTTCGGTTTCACAACACCCAGACCCGAAACAAATATCTGTGGGCCACATAGACATTTGTCTCGGTGCGGAAATCGAACCCGCGACCTCACGTTTCACAGCCGGCTACTCGCCCGCTGCGCCACGGAGGCTGTAATGTTTTTTGTGGGTTGGTTCCTTTCTGCACTACACGGTTCAATTTTTTTGGTATTTTTGTGGGTTGGATCACTTCTGCACAACACCGTAAATTTTTTACTCAACATAATTGCTGGTGTAATTTGGCAAGATGGCCCTCTAGGCAAAAGTTAGTAAACCAAACGACGCAATGCAAAATACCTTTTACCAACCCTACTGACGAAAACCACAGCTATAATGATCGCATCACATAACTAAAATATATCCACCGATTTTTCACCATCACAAAACGCCCTAGGGATTTCACTCGCTCACTATAAGGCGCTTGGGTAAATTGTTTCCCCATTTTGACCCTTAAACCCGCCATATAAGGCCCTAAAAAGACTAAGCCCGTATGTAAATTTAGTCTTAGAGGGATAGGTGACTCGCTATAGCAATTTTTGTGGTAATATCAATTGGATAACATAAGTGCGGGGCGTGCGGTGAATAGGGTTGTCTAGAACTGGTATTGCTTGTAATTTGTATGTATTTTGCTCGAGTGCTCGCTGTCTTCCTCATATTAAGGTTGGGATCTATAGAGCGTACTTCGGCTAAGTCTAATTAAAAAAACGAACTCTGTGAAGATTTGAATTTCTAAATTGAACTTCGACTTAGTCCGATTTTTACGAGAAAATAAACTGACAGACTAAGCAAAGATTTCTTGTAAAATTCCAAATCTTCACTGAGTTCGTTTCTTTGACTCAGACTTAGTCGAAGTTCGCTCATTAGATCTCAGTCTAAGAAATACATACATGAGAGAGTTAATCATGTAAATAGCCTTCAGGAATAAAGTTTGGTGATAGAATATCCGTATCAGTCCGGATGACAACCGCCGTCACATAGTATTAAAACTTAATATAGTGACCCTTACTAAACAGCCCAGCGGAACGAAGAATGGAAACGGAACCATGTTGCGAAATATACAGTTGAATTAAGAACCTTATTTTAAAAAAGTTAATAATCGATTATCGATATTTCATCGTATCCGACAGTATCAACCCTAGGGCAAAGTTGCCGACCCTTTTCATGTCTCTATTGATATCTGTCACATTCGTGATATTGTAAAAGTGATATAGAATATGCCATTTGCGAATATTGCCAGTTATCGGTATTGGCTTATTAATTTGTACAAAGGCCGTTCATAAGGCCCATTAATGGTGATGTTAACGTAATATCCGCAAATTAGATTATCCGCATTATTGCTGTGCGACTGATTGGGTTACGTTCATTTTGTTATTAGTGCTTTTGCTCCACACAGGACGGTGATAAGTCTTTTCGCGGGATAATAGCCTGTATCATGCAGAGATAGTGATCATGAATTTATTTCCAAAGTAGATTCATTCTTTACAGAGAGTAGCTTGTTCAGAATAAACTTTAGTTTAAAATATGATGAGTTGATGTTATGCGAATATCTGTGAGATAAACAGTTTTGCAGTATGTAAGGTCCTTCGTATAATGTTTAAGTAATAGTCAACTGTTTTATTTATAGTAATAAAAATAACAAAATTTCGTTATTAATTTTGGGAATATAATCTTTTTCAAAAATGTTCATTTTTAAAAGATTGTAAAAAAATTGCAGGAGTTTTTCAGGCCTCAAAATGACTGGAATTACGAATATCAACGAATTAATCTAATAGAAAAACTTTGTAAGGCTTAAACTCGAATGTCTCCGAATGACGAATTAATTGCAGTAGCACTCACAGCTCCGTTAGTCATAGTTTAAAAGTCTTGCATGCATGTTCATCGGTTACCATCATATGTGGTCTGCTCGTCTCGTCGTTTGATTGCAATAAAAAAGTTAAAGTATTTCAGAGCCACACATAGCATAAGCTCACAGCTTTAATGGGGTCCACAGAACCGAAACTAGGACAACAGGATTTCGCAGAAATTATTTTAGTCCACTCATGTTAAGAGATGGGTCTATATATATTGTCTGTATATATTCCGCCTTTGCGTAAAGCAAGATTTAAAAATTGAAAAATTATGTCATAAAATGTAGCGTTTAATAATGTTAAGGAATTTAACAAGCATGAAAACGAAGTTTACAAAGTATTCAGATCCGATTTTCCATTCTCATACTTCAGTGTATAAATTAAATTAAGGGAACACCTCCTTCTAAAAGGCACATCATTAAAATCTCATATTTTATAAGACTACGCCGCCTTTCGAGCAAGGCTTAAGCCTAGAGTGCCTATCCAAGGAAGTTAGCAATCTTATAAGTATTATGCTAACTAAATTTGCTCTGTATACGTCGCTCGGTGTTTTTCCTCATCTACCGTAGTAAGAGTAAAAAATGTTTACAGAGGTGTCACTGAGGCTAAATTGCTTAGAGACAAAAGAGTTTTATAAAACTCTCTAGGAAATATTTATGGGATATTTTAAATCACAGAAGCTAAATGAAAAGTAAGTGGATCTTCTGATAGTAAATGGTAACAACCGCTTTTTTAGATAAATCATGGGTGCGTTATAACCTCGAGAAATCTCACTCATTAGTCATCATGCGAAGCGTAACAACAAGCTGTCAATTAATAGCAGTTTTCTATTGAACATTAGTATCTAATAATCCAGGTTTATATTAATGTTACAACTTAAATAGTTAATTCACCCAAAGCTAAAAACGTTGGAAGATTAAAAGAATTAAAGAGACTTAAGTGAGCAGGTCGATCTGGAAATCTTTGGGGGAGGCCTATGTTCAGCTGTGGACGTCCTATGGATGATGATGATGATGAAGTTAGCATTTGCTAAAGAAATGGAAACCGTAATAACACTAGGCAGTAAGAATGAAATATAAGAGGCGCTTTCACTTGGCATTTTATTTAATAACTTTAAAAATGTCTCTTACATACAGTCTTTGTCGGTACTTTTAGGCATTCTGTTGTGTTTTTATTTTGCAATGATACGCAAATGTGACGTTTTAGCGTTGTCGAAAGATAACGAAGTTACCCGAGCTCCCGCCAACTCCGTCCCGATAAATTACACGAGGCGGATAAACAACGCGGAACGTCGGATATTTTGTAAAATAATATACGAGAAAATAAATTTAAAAATTATGAGTTAAATGTTCGGATAAAACTCTATTTTAAAATGCATTGTTGTGACCATATATTGAAGCAAAATAAATAAAACGGGAATACATAACTGTTTGGGTTATAATTGTTATATATTTGTTGTTTAAAATGATTATAATTTTCGCGAAATTGTACATAAACAGTAGAAAAAAAATTAGGGATTTCCACCACTATAAAATATAGATTATTAAGAGTATCTTAAATACTTTTTTTTAGCTTTAGCTAACACTGGCAAACGAGCTGATGGATCACTTGATGGCAAGTGATCTCCACAGGCCTTAGACACCCAAGACTCAAAAAAAATCATGGGTCATTTTTATAGTTGCCTGTTTGGTCTAGTGGCAGCATATATGGGCTGTGGACCGGAAGGTCCTGGATTCGATTCCCAGGTCGGGAAAAGCAAAATTTGTAATTTAATTTGCCCGGGTCTGAATCCTTCAGAGGGGGTTGACGTCAGGCACGCTGTCGTAAAAACTAAGCCAAATCTTTTCTGCAACATGCTTGAAAAAGTGTGTTGCGCCGACCCCACATTAATGTAGATAAGGGCGGGTAGAAAGAAATATCTTGTTAGTAATATTAATGCACCACTAAAAAACTTCTAAAGTAGTCGATTACTCCAAACTCCGATTAAAATGCAAGGCACGACTTTAATTTCACTGAAATTGTAATTATGAGATATAATAAACTTTAAGTGCCGATGTAAATATAAGTAAAATGAATCTTAATAACTATTTACATTCATGGGCTCACGCTTGTATCCCCTAATGGGTAGACAGTGGGTAGACAGTGGACAGAGGCGATTTTACTTTATTACGAATTTATTTCCATACTATATGATATATAGCGAGCCTATCGCGAAATAGGACACAAATTCAAAATTCCTTCAAGGTGCACCATGTTATTATCCTTTGGTGTCCTTTTCGGAGCCCAAATCCCCCTCTTCCCCTCTTCCCCTATTTTTACTTAATTCCCCTAAAGCGATAGATAAGCACTCGCGAAATCCCATTCTTTTTGTGGTTTTTTAAAAGTGCAAAGTAATTTTACGTAACATAACATAAGCTCACGCCTATACAGGCGGGGATACCCCCGAAGGGGTAGGCAGAGGCGCACTAGCGAACTAGAACACCCACATTTCGCCGAGCTTAGTTCCGTCCCAGATGTGATAGGGGGCGAGCCTATCGCCATATCGGGCACAAATTCCAGACTCCGGGCTGATATGGAAAAATCCAATATCACTTTGCCCGACCCGGGGATTGACCCCGAGACCTCAGAACCGTAGTCGTACCGAAATACCACCACGCCACCGAGGCAGGAATAGTAATTATTGCAAAACGATTAATTTGAGAAAAAAGAACATTTGCTACTTTTTTGATTCCGGAGTTGGGCTAGATAAGTGAGTCAGATTCAGGATATTTCTTTGTATAAATATAATAAAGACACTAGCTGCTACCCGCGACTGCCTTCGCTCGGAAATAAATTTTCCGGGATAAAAAGTAGCCTATGTGTTAATCTGATGTATAATTTATATAACTGTCTATCTATATAACTGCCTCGGTAGCGTGGTTGTATTTCAGTGCGACTACCGTCCTGAGGTCTCGGTTCGATTCCAGGGTCGGGCAAAGTGATATTGGATTTTTCCGTATCAGCCCGGAGTCTGGAAATTGTGCCCGATATGGCGATAGGCTCGCCCCTTATCACATTGGGACGGAACTAAGCTCGGCGGAACGTGGGTGTACTTGTTCGCTAGTGCGCCTCTGCCTACCCCTTCGGGGCTACAGGCGTGAGCTTATGTTATGCACACATATATACTCACAAACTTTCATGTTTATTAGTAGGATACCAACCTGATTATAAAATTATGCTCACTGAAATTTGCCATCTAACAGTCCAAAATAAACTTCACTCGTCTTTAAAGTACGTTAAAAGTATCCCTTTGAGACTATAATAGTACTGCTAAAGAGGTCAAACGAAACAACCCCAGATTATTTGTATCTGCCAAAAATTACAATGTTTTCATTTAAACAGTACAAGTTGCCTTTGCCGTTTTCCAGCAAAGCGGCTAATTGTCCATTTGCGGGCATTCGAGCGTGTTCCACGAAAAACAGAGAAATATCCAGTCGCCATTTTTAATTCAATTCTTTCGAACAAAGCTGCTGTTGCATTTTTCGTGCTCCCTCATTCGTTTTGTTTAAATGTGCAAACGTCTATGAAACTAAAATGGGACGAAAATGCGTCTTTATTTCCCTTTTGGGTAGATCGCGTCTCCGATATAATTGCTTTCAAATCGAAGCTGACTTATTCCTATATTTACTGCAAAGTTGCAATTGCAAAGTTTTTTTTTTTTTTTCTAAATAAATACATACTTACATATGTAGACTGCCTCGGTGGCGTGGTGGTATTTCGGTACGACTACGGTTCTGAGGTCTCGGGTTTGATCCCCGGGTCGGGTAAAGTGATATTGGATTTTTCCATAATCAGCCCGGAGTCTGGAATTTGTGCCCGATATGGCGATAGGCTCGCCTCCTATCACATCTGGGACGGAACTAAGCTCATCGGCCATCAAAATGGGTGATCTTGTTTTAAAAAATTTGCCAACTGTATTTTTGTGATGGTACATTTTTTGCTTAATCTCTTGTATTGCTTTAGCAATTAGCGCGATAGCTCAGTTGGGTGTGGTATTGACTGCCGAGACAAGTGTCGGAGGTTTGAGACCATCCCCAAAAATAGCATACACCTCTGATTTACCTGTATTAAGTGTGTATCTTTGTAAATTATCGCTTGCTGTAACGGTGAAGGAAAACATCGTGAAGAAACTTGCATACCCTTGAATTTCTTCACAAGAATTTCGAAGGTACGTGAATTCTACCAACCCGCATTAGGCCAGCGTGGTAGACTAAGGCCTAACCCCTCTCATTGGTAGAGGAGGCCCGTGCTCAGCAGTGGGACAGCAATATAACAGGGCTAATATTATCATATTATTACTGTATTGCAATCCTCAATTTTGACGAATTTTGCGAATTACATATGGCAACCCTGTTTGCGAAATCCAGGCTTGAAGTAAGGACGCGTGTGGCTTTACTGGTATTTCACTTTATTTTCTTATTCAAGTACAATTTTATTCGGGTTTAGTTTTAAATAAATACGTATGTGGAGCGAAAAACGTCCCTTTGCGAGCTTCTTTTAAATACGAAAGATATCGGCTTTAGGAATTGATTAAACGTAGAAGTATGGAAAACGATATCTGATTTCATAGAATTTTACAGTGTGTTTTTTGATTGGGACAGTATGGGAAATCCGACGAGATATAGAGATTTTTTTGTGAATATAATTGAAGAAAATATAATTTAAGATTCCATTCAATTTTTTGGTCAAGGGTGAGTTGTCCATGCCGACAAGTTACAATTGACCAGCGGCCTGAGCAGGAAAATTTCTGACAATCGTAAATGTATTCGAACTCGATGCGCGTCTATGAAATTTGTATGAAATATTAACCAAACGTCATCAGTGCGCAGCGAACTCGAATACATTTACATTTACATTAGTTTTTCGTGCTCGGGCTACAGTACACTAGCTCAACCTAAAAATTAAACCCAAACCTCGCCGTCTACAGCCCACGAAGTTGTCATTAAACCAAGAACTAACCT
Source organism: Clanis bilineata (assembly GCA_036417725.1). NCBI lineage: Eukaryota > Metazoa > Arthropoda > Insecta > Lepidoptera > Sphingidae > Clanis > Clanis bilineata. Next base: position 3,667,928 of record CM071157.1, read on the forward strand.
TTTTCTTTGTACTTGCCCCTATCCCACCTTAATAAGTGGTCGGCGCAACACACTTTCTCAACCATGTTGCAGAAGGGATTTGGCTTAGCTTGCTATCCGTTGCTTGCTTAAAGTCTACCGTTTCGGTGGAATCCAGTTTCGCGCAAATCATTAGAAAAACATCCGCCCGGGATTCGAAACCAGGACCTCGCGATCTACAACCCATAACATTGCCACTAAGCCAACCAAAATTATACCTATTACAAACGCAATTCCATCACATCCTAACCCAACCTCGAACTCCAGTCCTGTCAAAACAATAGTGCAAACTTGAAATACTTCCGCGAACATCCCAAAATCTGGACACACTTAGAATTCAACCCCGGACCCAATACTATTCCGATATTAATTAAAGATGGACCAAAGTTGCCGGATTCCTCACACAATTTGCCTCAGTTTGCTTGCTTGGATATAATTGGAATTGTTAGGGTAGAATGTTACTAATTTAAGATGGGGTTAAGGACAGCCCTGGACAGTTGCAAGTTTGAGTGACGTTTAAATATATTTGAGTGGTAGAGCCACGCTGTATAGACAGTAATCTATAGCACTAACCGGCTTGACCGGTTAGATACCACTGTCTCACAGAAAACCGACGTAAAGGGGCAGCTTGCTGTCGCGTTTCGTTCGGTGAGTGAGATTTCCGGTGGCCAATTTCCCCCTTCCCTTTCCCAATCCCTTTCCCTTTCCATTGCCTTCTTTTAGGTTGGCAACGGACCCATGATTATTTTTGTGTCTTGGGTGTCTATGGGCGGTGGAGATCTAATGTGGATCGATGAATTTTTTTTTACTGCTGACTGACTGCCTCAGTGGCGTGGTGGTATTTCGGTACGACTACGGTTCTGAGGTCTCGGGTTCGATCCCCGGGTCGGGCAAAGTGATATTGGATTTTTCCATTTCAGCCCGGAGTCTGGAATTTGTGCCCGATATGGCGATAGGCTCGCCCCCTATCACATCTGGGACTGAACTAAGCTCGGCGAAATGTGGGCGTACTAGTTCGCTAGTGCGCCTCTGCCTACCCCTTCGGGGATACAGGCGTGAGCTTATGTTATGTTATGTTATGTTGAATTTTTTTTTACCCAACAGTGACACACATAGTCCTGACTCCAAACTAGGTATAACCTGTATCAGAAACTACGAGAGACTTTCGGTCCCCCAACACTCAGATCAGAAAAAAATTTTAATATCTGTGGGCCACATAGACATTTGTCTCGTTGCGGGAACCGAACCCGCGGCCTCTGTCTGCAATAAACTACAAACAACATAAATAATTCAATACAAATCGCTTAATCAATTCACCAACTCTGATTATGTCAATCAGTACATCTATTATAAAAGTGAAAGTAACTCTGTCTGTCTGTTCCGTTTTTGATAAAGTTTGGTATGAAGTAAGCATAGGGACAAAAGTAGACTACTTACTACTCATTTTTGTCTCATAAACTTCATTGGGCGAAAAGAAGATGAAAGTTGTGTATGCCTAAAAGATTTCTAAGCACAATTCCCAAATCTGCAAATACGATGTAGATAGTCACGGGCGGCGCGGCCTCCTGTGGCCCATACGCTTATGTAACATATATATGTGCCGCCTCCGACGGTAATAATTTGTCGCAAGCCCCTCGATTTGCTTCTTTCCTCTTCAGAGTTTTAAGAAGCATAAATAGACCGGCATGATTCTGGTGACCATGGATAAACCCATTGTTAGTCAGTAGTCACTGTTTTTTCGACCGACTTCCAAAAAGGAGAAGGTCCTCAATTCGTCTGTATTTTTTTATGTATGTTACGTGATATCTCCGAGAAATATAGAACGATTTTCAAAATTCTTGTTGTATTCGAGCTTCTCATACAAATTAGGTCGTGATCGGATTTGAAGTCGATTTGTTAAGTTTTTAATCTTGTGATTATTAGAACTGCACTTCGCTTACCATCTTGTAGTGTGGTCATTTTTCCGTGCTCGGATAAAAAATAGATCTCTTAAAAACCTACCACGCGGGCGGATCGGGGTCAAAAGCTAGTTTAAAGATAAATGTACGTGTAATGCGTTGCTGGTCGCGATTTATGGTGCATGACCGGGCTTAATTAATTTGTGCCATGAACCGTTCTTGACTAATACATATTAGTTCCTCATTAAAGACAGCCTCCGTGGCGCAACGGGCGAGTAGCCGGATGTGAAGCGAGAGGCCGCGGGTTCGATCCCCGCACTGGGACAAATATTTGTATGGCCTACAGATATTTGTTTCGGGTCTGGGTGTTGTGAGACCAAAAGTCTCTCGTAGTTCCTGATACCCACGACACAAGACACGATCTTAGTGTGGGGTCAGGACTATGTATGTGACTGTTGGGTATTATTTATTTATTTATTTATTAGGCCAATTTATAGGAGTTGATCATGGCGACGACTTGACCGCATTTTGAAGTGCAGCGCAGCGTGATAATATTATTCTGATTAGATATATCACTGCCTCGGTGGCGTGGTGGTATTTCGGTACGACCACGGTTCTGGCCAACCCCGGGTCGGGCAAAGTGATATTGGATTTTTCCATATCAGCCCGGAGTCTGGAATTTGTGCCCGATATGGCGATAGGCTCGCCCCCTAACACATCTGGGACGGAACTAAGCTCGGCGAAATGTGGGTGCTCTAGTTCGCTAGTGCGCCTCTGCCTACCCCTTCGGGGATACAGGCGTGAGCTTATGTTATGTTATGTTAGATATATCAAATCAAAATATTTATTGAATCCATAAAATGTTGAAACATCATTTAGATTCCGTCAAATTTTAACTCTACCGCCTGTTCGGAAGGCTGTTACGCCAGAGAAGAACGGGCAAGAAACTCTGATGTTGCTCTTTTTAACACCAATTTACAGTCAGTTACTAATACAGTACAGCACCAGATACAGAAAGACCTTCAATTAGAGCAGCTAAACCATGATAACAATAGATATTATTGGATATAGGACAAAGTAACATACAAGATACACGGAGTGACCCCCAATAGCCACGGCAAGTTGATCTGAATATATTATTATCTCAAGGTATATCGTTATGGAGGTTTGAATGGTAGAGACATACTGTAGAGAATGTACGCCTTCAGCACGAATGGGCTGGGTCGACCGGTTTGATACCACTGTCTCACAGAAAACCGAAGTGTCTAAGTCTGAGATCTATAAAGCGAACTTCGACTAAGTCTAAGTCAAAGTCACGAACTCAGTGAGGAGTCCGAGTCATTTTTTACACGAAAAGCTTTGCTTTGTCTGTCTGACAGTCTGTTTTTCTTGTAAAACATGACCCGGACTAAGTCAAAGTTAGATTTAACAATTAAAAATCCCCTCTGAGTTCGTGACTTAGACTTAGACTTAGTCGAAGTTCGCTCTATAGATTTCAGCCTAAGTCTAAAGTGGTAGCCCACTGTCGCGTTAAGTTCGGTGAGTGAGCTTTCCTGTGGCTAATCCCTATTTACCTCTTTTTATCTTGGTAACGGACCCATGATTCTTTTTATGTCTTGGGTGTCTATGGGCGGTGCAGATAAATTACCATCAGCTGACTGACCCATCTGCTGGATTGCCAATCTCCGTTATAAATTCATCAGATAAATAGATCCTGGATTCGATTGCTAGGTCGGGCAAGGTCCTGTTTCTAACTCCATTTGCCCGGGACTGGATCTTTCAGAGGGGATTGACGTCAAGCAGGCAGCTCACTGCAAAACTAAGCCAAATCCTTTCTGCAACATGCTTGGATAAGTATCTTGCAATTACCCATCATTATGGTGAGATTATGGCAGGTAGAAACATAGTGATATTAGCATAAAAGAATTCTCAGAATTTCCTTTAACATAGCATTAAAGTCCATTTCAATGATTAATATAAAAGAGAAACATAAAATACACAAAATAGAATAAATAAGATTGAATTAGGACGAAAATATTCCATTTTTGACAATGAAACCGTCTCTTCTGTAATCATAATCAGCTTAGCCTTATTTACGTCTCAACTGAGACCTCAAAATAAACAAACAAATCTCAAATCACATTATATAATAATGAGATGACCCGAATTTCTGTATATAGGTCGGTGATAAGCTAAACAAACAAATAAATTAATACAAAATACTTGATTCAAGGAAAATATTCACGTAATATTGCAAAATTACATATTCATCAAGTTTCATACATCAAATCAAGTTTATTGGGCAATTGAACGTGCCAAACACCATAATGATGTTGCGGCTTAAAAACACGGGGTCTCATGAATAAATTGAGGTGCCCATCTAGTAAGAAAATAGGCGTGTATGAAACCTCGATATATCGTCATTGAGTATTACGAAACCTTTTATTACGAATATAGTGGGTAATTTCGCGGCAATATATTTCGAGTTGAGATATTTTACATCTACTGACTTCTTTCCATTTGTGCTTATCCCTATCCAATGTGGGGTTCAAAGTGGGTTTTTCAAGCGTATTGCAGAAAGGGGATTCGGCTTAGTTTTTACGACCGACTGTCGCCCAACGTCAACACCGTTTGGGGTGTTCAGTCCCAGGTAAAGTACATAAGGATAGCTTTGCTTGAACTAGGATTCAAACCAAGGACCTCCTGCTTCACAGCTTATACGCTGCAACTAGGCCAAAGAGGCAATTAATGTACCACTATATTAATCTCCCTGAGGCAAACAATATATTTCTGGCAAATAGCGAGGGACACAAAACAAATGGAAGGCTAATATACAATAGATACAGTTATATTCCCATACTTAATATTAAGTTATAGTCACTTAGTTGTACCAGAATAAAATATAAAAGTCTGTAATAGCAATCCTTAATTAGATATAGATAAAAGCAAGTCTACAGTACCACTCTATAATTAGATATAGTTAAAAGCGAAGCCTATGACGCAAATCACAGCATTCTCAATTTAATTTAAAACCACTTTTAAGCTACGATAAAGATCCATTCACTCACGTATTAGGATTACGTCTTAACCTTCAAATGTGTGACCTATGCGTGTCATTTAATTATATTACTAACATTACTAGCAACTCTAGTGTGTCGTTGATGGAATTGGAAAGATTAAGTATTAGATAAGCGTGTATCGATCGTAAATTTTAAGAATGTCATGACATAATTACATGTGTGGTTTGATGTAATTTCACTGATGATAGCTTCGTGTCTAAGATGAGTGAATATCAAGTTTAAGGTTCACTGTGTCAATTATACTAAATAATGAACAACTTCAATTAACTAAGTAGTCAATTCATGGCCTCTGATCATCAAAACCGCGACCTCTCGCTTTGTAGCTTCTGGCTTCTCCATTTATATGGGACCACCATTGAAATAAGATCTCTCGAACATAAAAAGAATTTTGAAAATCGGTCCACATTTGGCGGAGATATCGAGTAATGTAAATAAAAAAAATACAGACGAATTGAGGACCTCCTCCTTTTGTGGAAGTCGGTCGAAAAGTCACTTCGATGTAGATGGAATTTCAGAAGCAGATCAAAATACATACTTTTCATGAGGGCTAAGCCGTATGCGAAGGCATTTTTTTGCACCATACTCAGTGGATAATGTGGTTGAATTATAATTTATAGCCTCGATATAGCGAACACTCGATAATACAACTTCACACGTCACTTATTCGGTTATGGGGTTACCGTTGTAAATAATTCCCCCATTGCCGGTGGCATAAGCTATTTATTTTGGAAAATTGAATGTGATAGGCGTGCACGCGAAATAATTTATCAAACAAATGTGTTACATTACATTACTTCGGGAAAAAATTGCGTGTTTTGTTTACGTCTGAATGTTTATTTAAATCAGGTGGGAAACGCTTTACACGAGGTCAAAGGATTACGGAAAAATATCTACAGCCGCGTCTCCTGCACTAAAACATTACCCAAAACACCTACACAAAACATGATGTTTTTAAACTTTTGTCTATGGTTCATTGTTATATGAGTAGGAGACAATGAAAAACCTTGTTTTGTGTAGGTGTTTTGTTTCGTAAAAATATGTGCAGAAGACGCTTAGGCTTAGTACATACATCGTCTTACGTCTATATTCCCGTAGGCAGAGGCGAATTATCATTTCCCTCCTAGATGTGTTAGGGGGCGAGCCTATCTCGATATCGGGCATAAATTCTAGACTCCGGGTTGATACTGAATTGAAATACTTAATATCACGTTGCTCGACCTGGGAATAAAATCAGAGCCCTCAAGACTGTAGTTGTAAAGCGCGAGCAATACCACTACGCCACCGAGGTTAATATCTACCAATATTATAAATGCAAAAGTAACTTTTCTTGTCTGTGATATTTTCACCGTTAAACCACTGAGCGGTTCAGCAGGTCGATTCTCTAAGGTTTCATTTGTGAAAACAACGTTGCGGCAATGATGTTTTCATTTTTGTATTCAGCAAGGTACAAAGCGCACGCACTAGCGCTATGCGTGATGACGGCGCATATTCGAACTAGCTCTCTCGAGCGAGGCGTTTGACATAAACGTATGGAAAATGGTTTTCTCTAAGACACAACAACGTTTAACACTCCGTCGATCTCAACGATGTGCGCTGCGGGAGTCGTCGTCGGTCGCAACGTTGTGGCGTTTCTTAGAGAATCGACCTGCACTAACCGATTCGGATAAAATATGGCCTGTGAGTGTGGAGTTTCTGATATCGCATGCCAGGTCAGGCGTGCGTGAGTTTTACTAATACGATTGCCTCGGATTCACACCCTCTTGAGGAGGTGTCACCCAGCCAGGTAGCCAGTCGTCATAAGTAGCCAAAACCCTTCTGCAACAAGAATGCGTTACGCCGATCCCACATTAGAAGGACATAAGAGTAGGGGAAAGAGAAGAAGTATCATAGTTAATATTAGATTAAAATTAACGTGATATTTTACAATAAATTTCTATATTTTGAAAAAATCACATGTAGGCACATAAACACTAGTTTTAAAATCCCTTTATTAAATAATAAATAAGTAACAGTCAACAGTCACACAAGACTCGATCTTAGTGTGGGGTCAGGACTATGTGTATAGTCCTGACCCCACACTAAGATCGAGTCTTGTCGTGGCTCTCAGGAACTACCAAAGACTTTCGGTCTCATAACACCCAGACCCGAAACAAATCTTTGGGCTTCACAAACAGTTGTCTCGGTACGGGGATCGAACCCGCAGCCTCTTGCTTCATAGCCGGCTACCCGCGTCACGGATGCTATCAATAACAATCAATAAAATTATAAATAATAATATAAATATAATATTAGCCTTGTAATATTATTGTCCCACTGCTGAGAACGGACCTCCTCTACTAATGAGAGGGGTAAAAAGGGCTAAAATCATAAATAATATGATCAAACATTCTGCAACAATTATGTGTTTCCAACGAAATATACACAGACTATGCAGAGCCTAACTAGCCTGTTCTTGTGCAAAAAGTTTGTAACAACGCGACAAGATGTCTCACTGTGTGCCAGTGACATGAATCCAACGACGTCAGCCGTTTGTTCTACCCGCTTCACTACGTTTTATAGCCTCGCAAACTTGTCTGTGAATGCGACTGAATTCGGAAACAGCGTCGTTTTATCAATGAAAAATAAATAATAGATAATTAAGGTAACGACTAATAAGCATTTACAAGACCCAGATATGTAATGTATTCATTTTCGTAATAATATATTATTACAATTACAATGAAGCTCAAAAATCAGTGGTTCTTAGTTTTTAGTTTTTAAGCGTCGTGCAAATTCCGAGGAGGAACAAAACTTTGGGAAACCCGGAGGAGCGACGATGGAATCTCAGGTCGACTAATCGTAAAATATCGTATGTTTTTCGATTCGAACGAATAGATATCTGTTGTTTGGGGTTTGAATTTATGTTCGGTATATCGATACGCTTGCCCCTTGTCATATAAGCTACGGAAAAATCTCGCGAATTATGGGTGCGCTAGTTACCCCTACTCCTTCATAGGTGCTTGTGTTATGTATTTGTAATTTCTCTGAGAGCATTCAACCTACCAGTGGTGCCGCCAAACGCACAGATGATTTTGCCAGGCTACACTCGCTTCACTACATTTTAACAGCGTTTTTGTTCACTTTGCTATCGTACTGTTTGAGTTATGCTGTACACTAACACGGATCTTTTGCTGCTTTTTTGAACGTGTGGTGAGATTTTTATTAAAGTTTTTGCTTTATGTGTACCAAATTCGTTGTTTGTGATTAATGGTTGAGAAAGGATTCATACGACCTACATATTTCGTTAAAAAAATTACGTAAAAACCGTATTTGTTATAATGATAATATTATATCAGCTGTAAGGCTATAACCGTATCTTTTATAAGTAATCTGCGATCAGCTAATTTCAATGGATTCGATGGATTAATTTTCACATCGATGGAGTATTTTTTATAGCAGAAAGTGGCAAACGAGCAGGTGGGTCACCTGATGGTAAACGTTCTCCACCGCCCATAGACACCCAAGACTGAAAAAGAATCATGGGCGCGTCGGGAATCGGGATTGGAAAAGGGAGGTAGGAATACGGGCCACGGGATATCTCACTCGCCGATCAAAACACAGCAGCGAGTTACCGCTTTACGTCGGTTTTCTGTGAGGCCCCGGACACGAACTCAGCGGGCACGGAACGGCGGCGGCGGTGGCGCAGGGAGCGACGCGTTTCTATGCATAGATAAAAAAAGGTGTTAGACAGTAGTTGTATTGCATGCGCGATAGGACTACCATCCTGATATCTCAGGTTCGATCCCCAGGTCGGGCAGTGATATTAGGTTTCTCTACTTAGTATCAGCCCTGAGTCCGGAATTTGTGCCCGATATGACGATAGGCTCGTCCCCTATCACATCTGGGATGGACATAAGCTCGGCGAAATTTTCGTGTTCTAGTTCTCTAGTTCGCCTCTGCCTACCCTTTGGGAATAAAGGCGTGAGCTTATATAACATAACATAAGCTCACGCCTGTATCCCCGAAGCGGTAGGCAGAGGCGCACTAGTGAACTAGTACACCCACATTTCGCCGAGCTTAGTTCCGACCCAGATGTGATAGGGGGCGAGCCTATCGCCATATCGGGCACAAATTCCAGACTCCGGGCTGATATGGAAAAATCCAATATCACTTTGCCCGACCCGGGGATCGAACCCGAGACCTCAGAACCGTAGTCGTACCGAAATACCACCACGCCGCCGAGGCAGTCCTTATATATGTAAAACAAAAGTTATATTGTCTAAACGTTACAAAGTCCAAGCAACCCACAATTCCACCTAAGTGCCACCAAGACGGGTCAATGTAAATAAATAATTTGGCGACGTTTAGTCCCCTCTTATTGGGACTCGGATCGCTTTGGACCTCCTTTTTGTGTTCCAAATAATTAATTTCTTTTATTTTGTGACTTTTGGACCTTTAAAGGACTTTGGGTAATTAGGCTTTTTTCAGACAGTTGTTTTTAATGATTAATCCTTACTAAATAATAAAAGCGAAAGTAACTCTGTCTGTCTGTCTGTCTGTCTGTCTGTCTGTCTGTGGCGTTTTCACGTCTAAACCGCTGAACCGATTTTGATGAAATTTGGTATGTGGGTACTTTTAACCCCAAGGACGGACATAGGGTACTTTATTTTTTTTAAATCAACCCCTAAAGAGATGAAATAGGGGATGAAAGTTTGTATGGGAATTTTGGAACCGCTTAATGGATTTTGATGAAATTTGGTATGAGGATACATTTGACCCTAGGGATTCAAATGGGGTACTTAATTTTTTTTCATCAACCCCTATAGGGATGAAATAAGGGTTAAAAGTTTGTATGGGGATTTTAGGTCCAATTAATGGATTTTTATGAAATTTGGTATGGGACAGTGGATACCTTTGAGTTTAAGGATACAAATGGGACACTTTTTTAAATCAACCCCTAATGGGATGAAATAGGGGATGAAAGTTTGTATGGGAATTTAAGGCCCACTTAATGGATTTTTATGAAATTTGGTATGGGATAGTGCATATCTTTGAGTTTAAAGACACAGATGGGCTACTTTTTTAAATCAACCCCAAATGCGATGAAATAGGGGATGAAAGTTTTTATGGGAATCCAGAAACCGCTGAACGGATTTTTAAGAAAGTTGGTATGAGGATAGTTTTAGCCCTAAGGACAGAAATGGGGTGCGATATATTTTTATCCTACAAAGGGATGAAATAGGGGTTGAAAATTTGTTTCTTTGTTTCTGGACCGATTGACTTCAAAATCGATATCTGAGTCACCCCGCGGTTCCGAATGACAGAACCGCTGTCAGACCTGTCAAAAGTGGCCGCCATTTTGATTTTCTTTGTTTTTGGGCCGATTGACTTCAAAATCGATATCTGGGTCGCTCCGTGGTTCCGAACGACAGAACCGCTGTCAGACCTGTCAAAAGTGGCCGCCATTTTGTTTTTCTTTGTTTTTGGGCCGATTGACTTCAAAATCGATATCTGAGTCGCCCCGTGGTTCCGAACGACAGAACCGCTGTCAGACCTGTCAAAAGTGGCCGCCATTTTGTTTTTCTTTGTTTTTGGGCCGATTAACTTCAAAATCGATATCTGAGTCGCCCCGTGGTTCCGAATGACAGAACCGCTGTTAGACCTGTCAAAAGTGGCCGCCATTTTGTTTTTCTTTGTTTTTGGGCCGATTGATTTCAAAATCGATATCTGAGTCGCCTCGTGGTTCCAAACGACAGAACCGCTGTTAGACCTGTCAAAAGTGGCCGCCATTTTGTTTTTCTTTGTTTTTGGGCCGATTGACTTCAAAATCGATATCTGGGTCGCTCCGTGGTTCCGAACGACAGAACCGCTGTCAGACCTGTCAAAAGTGGCCGCCATTTTGTTTTTCTTTGTTTTTGGGCCGATTGACTTCAAAATCGATATCTGAGTCGCCCCGTGGTTCCGAATGACAGAACCGCTGTTAGACCTGTCAAAAGTGGACGCCATTTTGTTTTTCTTTGTTTTTGGGCCGATTGATTTCAAAATCGATATCTGAGTCGCCTCGTGGTTCCAAACGACAGAACCGCTGTCAGAACTGTCAAAAGTAGCCGCCATTTTGTTTTTCTTTGTTTTTGGGCCGATTGACTTCAAAATCGATATCTGAGTCGCCCCGTGGTTCCCAATGACAGAACCGCTGTCAGACCTGTCAAAAGTGGCCGCCATTTTGATTTTCTTTGTTTTTGGGCCGATTGACTTCAAAATCGATATCTCGGTCGCCCCGTGGTTCCGAACGACAGAACCGCTGTCAGACCTGTCAAAAGTGGCCGCCATTTTGTTTTTCTTTGTTTTTGGGCCGATTGACTTCAAAATCGATATCTGAGTCGCCCCGTGGTTCCGAACGACAGAACCGCTGTCAGACCTGTCAAAAGTGGCCGCCATTTTGTTTTTCTTTGTTTTTGGGCCGATTGACTTCAAAATCGATATCTGAGTCGCCCCGTGGTTCCGAATGACAGAACCGCTGTTAGACCTGTCAAAAGTGGCCGCCATTTTGTTTTTCTTTGTTTTTGGGCCGATTGACTTCAAAATCGATATCTGAGTCGCCTCGTGGTTCCAAACGACAGAACCGCTGTCAGACCTGTCAAAAGTGGCCGCCATTTTGTTTTTCTTTGTTTTTGGGCCGATTGACTTCAAAATCGATATCTGAGTCGCCCCGTGGTTCGGAACGACAGAACCGCTGTCAAATCTGTCAAAAGTGGCCGCCATTTTGTTTTTCTTTGTTTTTGGGCCGATTAACTTCAAAATCGATAGGTGGGTCGCCCATATTTAGACTAAAACGACAGGGCGGATCGACAAATCAAAAGTTTTTTCCGTTGGCCCTACAAAATACGCGTGCGGAGCCGCGGGCAAAAGCTAGTAGTTAAATATTTTTAGGGGTTTTTGATGTTTGATCAAAATTAAAATTGTACCGTTTTAGTATTCCTTTATCTGTTCCATTTAACTGACTATCGCCCGAATGGTCAAACGCTACTCAAGTTTAACGGCTTCTTACATTGATTTTCGCCATACAATTTTGACAGATAAGGAGGCCTTAAACGACATAAGGCGACCTTAAGTGTATGAACATTCGGCGGTATGTTACTTCTAACAATCCTTATCTCACTCCAGTGTTGGGTCGGGTAAACAAACTTTTTCAACCATATTGTAGAAAGGATTAGGCTTAGTTTTTAAAGCCAGTTTAACTTCTAACCCATTTAATGATCCAGTCAAGGGGAAAACGTATTATAAATACAGGTTACACAACCTGAAAATCGAACCCACGACCGGTCAAGAGGGCCAAACCTAACTTTAATTAAAGGACCGACTTTAAAATTGATCCAATCTTGACCAAATTTGCATGGAACTCTTGAAATAAGTTCTATCGAAGACAAAAATAATTTTGAAAATTTGTCCACATTTGGCGGAGATATCGCGTAACATACATAAAAATATAGACGATTTGAGGACCTTCTCCTTTTTTGAAGTAGATCGTAAATCTTCTCTTAATATACAACTTTTAACGTTTTTATTTTCAACTCTGTGTGTTTCTGGTGTACAATAAATATTATAAATAATAAATAATAATAATAACTCCTCCAAGTGGTAGAGCCACGCTGTAGACAATTACGTCTACAGCACGAATGGGCAGACTCGACCGGTTTGATACCACTGTCTCACAGAAAACAGACGTAAAGTGGCAGCTTGCTGTCGTGTTTCGTTCGGTGAGTGAGATTTCCGGTGGCCCATTTCCCCCTCGTTTTCCCAATCCCTTTTTCCCTCCCCTTACACTTCCTCCTTTTAGGTTGGCAACGCATCTATGATTATTTTTGTATCTTGGGTGTTTATGGGCGGTGGAGATCACTTACCATCAGGTGACCCATTTGCTCGTTTGCCAGTCTGCTATAAAAAAAAAACTTTTTTAAGACTTTGGATAGACAAGCAAATGTTATTAGTATAGATGTATTAAGACAATTTGTGCCCGATATGGCGATAGGCTCGCCCCCTATCACATCTGGGACGGACCTAAGCTCAGCGAAATGTGGGTGTTCTAGTTCGCTAGTGCGTACTAGCCTGCTCTGCCTACCCCTTCGGGGATACAGGCGTGAGCTTATGTTATGTTATGTATTAAGACATAACGAATACATACTTTATTGAGTGAAACATTACCTGACACATGAAATGAATTCGAAGTAGATTGTACCCAAAAAATCGAAAGAAGCTAGTTAATCTAATTTATCACCAACTCGGGCTAACGACTAAATAATGAAAATGGCCCTAATGGAATGTGAATTAATGAAAAATCCCAAATTACTTTAGATAGTTACATTGTTATAATATAACTATCTAAAGGTAGGTAAAAGACTGCCTCGGTGGCGTGGTTGTATTTCGGTACGACTACCGTCCTGAGGTCTTGGGTTCGATCCCCGGGTCGGGCAAAGTGATATTGGATTTTTCCATATCAGCCCGAAGTCTGGAATTTGTGCCCGATATGGCGATAGGCTCGCCCCCTATCACATCTGGGACGGAACTAAGCTCGGCGAAATGTTCGTGGGTGTTCTAGTTCGCTAGTGCACCTCTGCCTACCCCTTCGGGGATATAGGCGTGAGCTTATGTATGTATGCCTCGGTGTTGTACTTGCGGTACAACTATCGTCCTGATGTCTCGGGTTCGATTCGATCGGTAAAATGATTGCGTTTATTCAGTATCCGTTCGGAGTTTGGAATTTGTGCTCAATATGGCTATAGGCTCGCCCCTTATCATAAAAATAACTAACTTATAAGTAAATAATAAAATAAAAAAGTAAATAATATTAAAAGTAATTAACCCCTTATAACTTCTATTGAACACAAAAAAATATTTTGATAATCACAAGTTTAAAAACTTAACTGACCGACTTCTAACTGGATCCGATCGTGACCCAATGTATATGGGACCACTCTTGAAATAAGCTCTATCGAACACAAAAATAATATTGAAAATCGGTTCACATTTGGCGGAGATGTCGCCTAACACACATAAAAAAATACAGACGAATCGAGGACCTTCTCCTTTTTCAGAGTCAGTCGAAAACAGGTCCACATATTTCTAGATATGGAATTTCATATGATATTTTATTAGAAGGGTGCCATAGTAACCCACACTATGTGTGTGGATCGCGTTCCAGGATCAACCAGTGTATATTATAGGGTACTTTCGAGGGTCTAACATGATTTTATGGTTGATTGGGGGGGGGGGATACATCCCTATGTCTGCATCGGTCCTCAGTCTATCCTGTCGTAGGCCCCTCAATCTGCTTACATGCTTAAATTAAAAAGCAAAATACGTACAGAATTAAGACCATCTGCTTTTTTAAATCGGTAAAAATTAGAGAGCATCTTTGATGTCGGTCATGAAGCAAGTCCTCGATTTATAACTAACGCTTGCTACAGCTAATTAAAGTCTAGAAAATACAGGTTATTGACACTTCGCTGAGCAAAACCGTTTGGGACCATATCGCTCGCATCTCATTTACAAACTCAAACGTATTATTTCAGATCCAATGCAAATCAAACTTGATACGCGCTTAAGGCCTCGTCAAACAGACAGCGAAGCGAAAATGTGGCGAAACCAAAGCGAATAGATGATAACCAGATCACAGAAATCTGACTTGTATTAGTAGCTTGCTGTTGAATTTCCTAAGGTAGATGAGTTTTTTAGGACCAAAGGAAAGAATTTGGAAAGAGATGAGACTCTCTCCTTCCTATAACTACTTCTTGTCTTTAAGCTAGACGCCATTTATAAAATTGCTTTAATATTATCAGAGTTCACGGATGGTAAAGATGCCTTTCTATCATTAAATTGCTTATTTTTTTGCCGTAAACAAAAACATGTTTTGCTTTTGTATTTTTATGACTACATTCTATTCCAGTAGGCCTTGATACACATTAAAATCAAACCTGCTGCCCGATCATGAATATTTTTGACAGTCGAATTCGTATCGAGCTCGTTGCATACTGATGATATTTCATACAAATGTCATAGACGCACATCGAGCTCGATAGGATTTTGATCGACAAAAAGATTCCTGCTCGGGCCATTGGGCCTTTGACCAAGACCATATGGATTTGTTCGGAAGTTTTTTCATTCATCGGAATGCAATGCTTATGAAAAAATGTTCTTTATGCCATTTTCATTAATGCGATGATAGGTATGCATACACACTTTGGCCATAGCGAATAATGCCCCTAATTGCTAAACTTTCGCCTCGCTGTCTGTTTCACAAGGCCTTGAAAGCGACATGACGAATGTAATTGAACAGAAATACGATGCGCCTTGTAAGCCTTCAACCTTCAGAGTAACTTTGGGTTCAAATAAGTGATTAAATTTAGGTTCGTCCCTGAGGACGGCGCAGTTTAATTATTACGCCTTCATACAGATGGGCCTAATCACTGGGCTGAATTGATAAAATTTCACAAAATTATGCCATTATTGGGCGTCGAATCATCTGTCGCCGTTAATTACTTTGGTTAGTGAAAGTAAATATTTAAGTTTGCTTTTTGGTCTCTCATTGTTGGTTTATTAGATTTTTTGTGTTTTGATCCACAATCAGTTGGAACTATGTATTAATGTATATTGGACAGTTGTGAGTAGAGGTGGGCGTTTAAACGAAAGCAGATAACAAAGCGTGCTTTTTAAAATAATCAAATTTAAACGCTAAATATGGTAAGCAAGTAACGTTAAAACGTCAACGTAGTGTGGGATTGACCCAGCGCACTTTTTCAAGCATGTTGCAAAAAGGATTTGGCTTAGTTTTTAGGAAGGGATTTTTTCTCACGTCATACCTCTAGGGTATCCAGTCCCGGGAAAATCAAATAAGAAAATCGCTTTGCCCAACCTGGATATCAAACTCAAAATCATCCTGGTCCATAGCCGCTATACCTATATGACAGCCTCAGTGGCGCAGCGGGCGAGTAGCCGGCTCTGAAGCGAGAGGCCGCAGGTTCAATTCCCGCATTGAGACAAATGTTTGTGTGGCCCACAGATATTTGTTTCAAGTCTGGGTGTTGTGAGACCGAAAGTCTGTCATAGTGTCTGACACCCACGATACAGGTTACACCTAGTGTGGGGTCAGGACTAGGTGTGTAACTGTTGGGTGTATTTATTTATTATTTACCTATATAATGTCTAATACACTGGTATTAGATATTTTATATTAGTATGATATAAGCATGTTGGTCTAATAATACTAACATGCGTATATTATACTAACCAATGTTTTTCTACAAAAGCTAGATAACACTAAAAAAACTCAAGAGCTTATACGATTCCCTCGAGCTCCGGCGAATTTCAGCGTTCGTTACACAACAGATAGACAAGCCAAAAGGTACGACTGACACAAAAATAATGTCGTGAGCACTAATTGGTCTGAGACCGGGGGACTGCGGCCACCACTCGAGCGGGAAATTGTATTAGCCGCGCAATAACAGCCGATGTTATGTAGGAAATAAACGATGCGCCAGTTACCGTTAGATACATTATTTTCGACTGACTTCAAATAATAACATCATATCATAAGCTCATGCCTGTATCCTGAACTAGAACACATCTCGTCGAGCTTAGTTCCGTCCCAGATGTGATAGGGGGCGAGCCTATCGCCATATCGGGCACAAATTCCAGACTCCGGGCTGATATGGAAAAATCCAATATCACTTTGCCCGACCCGGTTATCGAACCCGAGACCTCAGGATAGTAGTCGTACCGGAATACAACCACGCCACCGAAGCAGTCAGATGAAGATTTTCTTACAAATAATGACTGGAACTAAGTTCGATTTAAAATTCCTAATCCTCACTGAGTTCGTTTCTTTGACTCAGGCTTAGTCGAAGTTCGCTCTATAAACCTCAGCCTAAGTCTACCACACTGGCATAATGCGGGTTGGTAGACTTCACGTACCATCGAAATTCATGTAAATTCATTCTTGGGTATGCAGCAGCCCGAGCAGGAAAATTTCTGACAACCGTAAATGTATTCGTGCTCGATGCGCGTCTATGAAATTTGTATGAAATATTAATCAAATGTCATCAATGTGCAGCGAGTTTACATTTACATTTGTTTTTCGTGCTCGGGCTACAGGTTTCCTTACAATGTATTCCTTTATCGTGTGACTTTAAATAAGGCGTTACTGAATTCGTGTATATTTATGTATGTTACGCGATATCTACGCCAAATATACACTGATTTTCAAAAGTCTTTTTGCCCCCACGTAATGAGCACGACGAGTTTTTTAACGATCATCGCACGTGGGGTGTCGTTGGATAGGCCTTAAAATTTGCGGATGTAACAAAAAAATAACAATTTTGGCCCGTTTGTGAAATATTATATTTAAAGTGCTAATTTTTGTTAGATCAATTGCCCTTACCAACAAATGGTTGTTTTTGTTATTACGGTTGTATTTTCAATAAAATTATACAGAATCCCATAAATTTCAAAGTAACGTATAGCGAGATTGTTTCTTAGAATTTCTTTCATCCAATATTTAAAAGTTCCACACCTAATCTAGCAAACTGTAAATAAACAAACATTTCTTAGAACTAAAACCTACCAATCATTCTCAGAAATTATTAGCACACCTTCAAAGGTAGACAAAATTGAATATAGTGAATACAAATATTTTAGACGCAAAAGCTTATGAGTACAAAAAGTTGTTAATCTATCACGCAAAACTACTGAATTAATTTTGATGAAACTATAAATCTATATAGTATATCAGAATAATACAGAAGCTACTTTTTATAAGCAAAAAAAGGACGTTTCCACGCGGACGAAGCCGCGGCCGAAAGCTATTTTGTACTAATATGTTATGCGACTGATTTGATGGCGTGGTTGTATTTCGATACGACTACCGTCTTGAGGTATCGGGTTCGATTCCCGGGTCGGACAAAGTGATATTGGATTTTCGGCCGACTTCCCAAAAAGGAGTAGGTCCTCAATTCATCGGTATTTTTTTTTATGTATGTTACTCGATATCTCCGCCAAATGTGGACCGATTTTCAAAATTATTTTTGTGTTCGATAGAGCTTATTTCAACGGTGGTTCCGTATAACTTTGGTCACGATCGTTAAATCGGAAGTCGGTCAGTTAAGTTTTTAAACTTGTGATTATCCCATATCAGCTCGGAGTTTGGAATTTGTGCCCGATATGGCGATAGGCTCGCCCCCTATGACATCTGGGAGGGAACTAAGCTCGGCGAAATGTGGGTGCACTGCGCTTAGCAGGTGTAGCTGTGCTCGTATAAAAAACTGTCACAATAAAAATACCCAACAAAAAAGAATTCCAGAAGCCTTTTAAAATTAAAATAAATCTTTTTAAAATCAAATATAATGGTGATTATGGCCATAGAAATATCAAATATGCTTATAAAACATGGAATTAATCAATCATCATGTTTCAGAGGCTCGAGCAGTAATATTTTTGACAATCGAATTCGTATCGAGCTCGATGCGCGTCTATGACATTTATATAAAATATTATACCTCTATATAATTCGATCGTCAAACAGATTCCTGCTCAGGTTGCTGTAATATACCTCTAGAGGTAAAATGATCAAATTAGATCAAACCAAACACATATTTATTTATTTTCCGCTATTCTATTGTCGCCTTCTTGGTCTAGTAGCAGCATATATGGACTGTGGGCCAGGAGGCCCTGGGTCCGATTCCCAGGTCGGCAAAAGCGAATTTCCTAATTTGATTTGCCCGAGACTAGATCTCGAAAGTGTGAAAAGTGTGTTGCGCCAACCCCACATAATGTGGGATAAGGGCAGGTAAAAAGAAAGATTTCAATATCCTATTCATGGGTAAAACCAGAGTTCAAAAATTTTATGGAAAAACAAAGTGAAAGGCTTCCACGCGGACAAAGCTGCGAGGAAAACCTAGTCAATACACGAACAAATAAGGAAAGCCTAAGAAAAGTTGTTAGTTGGTAAGGTTCAATAGTTTTATTTTTACAAAGGATTCTCATTGTTTTTGCTTGGATAACGGCCAAATGGATTTACTATTGCCGAGAAGATTGATGTTTCCAGAAAAAAAACTAAATGAGTGATGTTAATGTACTTCTAATAGATCCAAACGCGTTAGATAAACTAGCGCAGTAATGTGGTATAAAATACACATTACAAGGACACTTTTAGGAACATTATTATCATTAATCTTAATAAAAATGGAGTCATAGACTGAGATCCATAGAGCAAACTTCGACTAAGTCTGAGTCAAAGAAACGAACTCAGTAAGGATTTGGAATTTTTAAATCGAACTTCGACTTAGCTCGAGATTTTTTTTACAAGAATAACATACTGACAGTCAGACTAAGAAAAGGTTTTAATGATTCCATAATCGAGTCTACAGTTGTGTTTGTTGTTTTAAAGTGATGTGGGGTTATGCGATAAACATCAATGAGGATATACAGTGTATAGACAATTTGGAATAAGTACCTTTAGATATTTTTCGTTCATAATTTAATTTATCCGGGACTGGTTCCCCTTGAGGGGTTGACGTCAGGCAGGCAGCCGGACGTAAAAACTAAGCCAAATCCTGTCTGCAACATGCTTAAAAAAGTGTGTTGCGTCGTTGTCCCACATTAAGGTGGGATAAGGGCAGGTAGAAAGAAAAAAAGATATTTTTCGTTCACGTGGTCGATCGTGTTCATTTCCTTCGCTGCGAAAATCGTCATAAAGCATCAAACTGGAAGGAATTGACACCAAAACTCCAGCAGGTCCTTGAAATCGACCACATACGATTTCATTGCGCTTGTGAAAAATTAGACCTAAGATTAAGTTACCTAACTTGACATTGGCATAATATTTATATTGCCATTAAAAAAAACTCGGTAGTTGCCTTTTGATTTGTCAAGTGTGATGATCGAAAAATTACTTACTGGAGGACAAAGGCGAAGTTAGCGAGTTTTTATCTCTAAAGTAAAGTTAAAGTGGACGTCTATAGTCTCCATTGGCCTAGTGTAGTGTGTTTACGATCAATCATGAGGCCCTGGGGGCCAATCTTAGCAATGAGTATGGAGTTTTAGATTTTCGATTCGAGAAATCACACTTATTGCTCTGTATTCGAATGTTTATCTGGAAACGATAACATAAGCTCAGGCCTGTATCCCTGAAGAGGTTGGAAGCGGCACTAGCGGACTAGAACACCCACATTTCACCAAGTTTAGTTCCGTACCAGCGGCCTGAGCAGGAAAATTTCTGAAAACCGTAAATGTATTCGAACTCGATGCGCGTCTATGAAATTTGTATGAAATATTAACCAAACGTCATCAGTGCGCAGCGAACTCGAATACATTTACATTCACATTAGTTTTTCGTGCTCGGGCTACAGATGTGATAGGGGGTGAGCCTATCACCTAGCCGGGCACAAATTCCAGACTCCTGGCTGATACTGAAAAATCCAATATCGCGTTGCCCGACGGATCGAACCCGATACGATAAACTTAGGACGAAAGATCAAGAAATCACACCTATTGCTCGGTATTCGAACGATTGTCTGGAAATTATAATACTGAGTATACCTCTATACAAGCAGAAGTGCAAATAGTGTTCTCACAATTTCGGAATGTTGTCCTCTTAACTGAGGTCTGAAATGAGATTAGAACCCAGTACCGTGTATTTACTCGGCCAGTTATAACTACTAAACAAATAAGACAAAAATAAACAAAAATTACAGCAATAAAGATATCTCCTGAGCTCTTTTACTACGAAATTAAGGGTGAGTAAACAAAACTGTTTACTTTTTTTATAAATAAAAAAAATAACTAAGACTCCGCAGCGGTGTTGGTTTATTCAAATTGTCGTAATATTGGGAGGTATTCTGACACCAAATAAACTAAAATAATTAAACATAACATAAGCTCACGCCTGTATCCCCGAAGGGGTAGGCAGAGGTGCACTAGCGGACTAAAACACCCACATTTCGCCGAGCTTAGTTCCGTCCCAGATGTGATAGGGGGCGAGCCTATCGCCATATCGGGCACAAATTCCAGACTCCGGGCTGATATGGAAAAATCCAATATCACTATTCCCGACCCGGGGATCGAACCCGAGACCTCAGGACGGTAGTCATACCGAAATACAACTACGCCACCGAGGCAGTCGAGTCGAGGCAGGCACTAAAATAATTATAGTTAATTAATTTGAGTTGTAGAGACAGTTACGTCTACAGAAAGAAGAAAGAAAGATAGAAATGTTTATTCATGACATGGCATGTAAATACATTAAATCCGAACTAATTAGCAATAATGTTTTCATTCGCACGTCACAAAAACGACCCAAACTTAGCATATGCTGGTCAATTGGCCAGCGCTGATCTTCCGTTGGACCGTGATATAGCACGAATGGGTCTTTTAGTGTCTCAGGTATCTATGTCCGGTAGAGATTACTTACCATCAGGTGACCCATCTGCTCGTTTTCCCGTCTCTGCTATAAAAAAAAATCGAACTTCACTAAAAACTACGCTCATACTTCAAATAAATAAATAAATACACTCAACAGTCACCTATATATAGCCTTACGTATAAAAACAGTTGAACAAATGACTAAGAATAGGCTGTCACTTTTTTCCTTGTGTCACATCGTTTGAAAATAAAAGGGACAGGCTATTCTCTACCATTTGATCAGTTAAAATGTTTTTATAAGAAAGCCCCATAATCCTGACCACACACTAGGTGCAACCTGTATAATGGGTGTCAGAAACTACGAGAGACTTTCGGTCTCACAACACCCAGACCCGAAACAAATATATGTGGGCCACACAGACATTTGCCATGATGCTTGAATCAAACCCGCGACCTCAAAATCGTTAAGATTCTCGCGTTTGACGCTGTAGACATTTTTTTTAAAAGATCAGTACTTTGACAGAAAGTAGTTCAGTACCTCTGGTAGTACCAAAGTTCATGGTCGGTGGTAACCGTTTACCATCAGACCTATATACTTCGCCAAATTGGTTGTACAAATATTACTACTCGCGACCAAACTTAACTAAAACTTCAACAAAATATAATTTAGTTTAGTTGGATGACAACGGAATTTCTCTTATTGTTTAACTAGCAAAAACCGGTTAAATCCGCTCCTAACCAAATAATACCCGAATAAAACCGAATGGCCTTTTGTGGAATTATAATGGTGTGTTTACACTAGCTACTGCAAATACGCTTCAGTTACTACTAGCGTTGTGAATTGTGATAAAATGTGTGGGAATGGTTAATTATGGGAATTATAACTTAAACTTAAGTAAGTTAAACTACACATAAAATATAAGCTCACGCCTGTTTCCCCGAAGGGGTAGGCAGAGGCGCACTAGCGAACTAGAACACCGACATTTCGCCGAGCTTAGTTCCGCCCCAGATGTGATAGGGGCGAGCCTATCGCCATATCGGGCACAAATTCCAGACTCCGGATATGGAAAATTTCAATATCACTTTGCTCGACCCGGGGATCGAACCCGAGACCTCAGAACCGTCGTACCGAAATACCACCACGCCACCGAGGCAGTCGATAAGTAAATTAAATTAACCCGTCGGAGGCGTCACATAAATATGTTACATAAGCGTATGGGCCATCGGAGGCCGAGACGCCCGTGACTAATTAAAGACCCAAAAATATCTAATATCGATACCAATAATTTCAATTAAGGTAATTCCATGTCTAGACGATTCACATGCTATTTTTCGGTCAAAAAATTCACACATAAATTATTTATAGAGGTAGATACAATGAAATATGATTTGAATTGGCGCAGTTGTATGACAGCCTCCGTGGCATAGTGGGCGAGTAGCCAGCTGTGAAGCGAGAGGCCGCGGGTTCGATTCCCGCATTGAGACAAATGTTTTTGTGGTCCACAGATATTTGTTTCAAGTCTGGGTGTTGTGAGACTGTAAGTCTCTCATAGTCTCTGACAGCCACGATACAGGTTATACCTAGTGTGGGGACAGGGGTAGGTGTGTCACTGTTGGGTGTATTTATTTATTTATTTTATAACTTAAGTTTACGCTAAACCCCAATGTGGTAGAGCCACGCTAAAGAAAGCACAAATGGGCCGGCTCGACCGGTTTGATACCACTGTCTCACAGAAAACCGATCTAAAGTAGCAGCTCGCTGTCGCGTTTCGTTCGGTGAGTGAGATTTTCGGTGGCCCACTTCCCCCTCTTCTTTCTCAACCCCTGTTTTTCTCTTTAGGTTGGTAACGCACCCATGATTCTTTTTGTGTCTATGGGCGGTGGAGATCATTTAACATCAGCTGACCCATCTGCTTGTATACCAGTCTCTGCTATAAAAAAATGTAGGCTTAATTACAACAGGTGCACCGAAGTTCCTATAAGCTCATTAATTGATCACAACTTTTTCAAAGATCATTTCTTATTTTTTTTAAGTATAATAGACTCAAACAAGCAGGTGGCCCATCTGATAGTAAAAGATCACAGCCGTCCCGAAACATCCGTAATACCATAATTATCTGTGTTACCAGCGTTTGAAGTACGATAAGGCTCTGTTCTTGAAGGTCCTTAACTCAAAATGTTATACATTGATCAATGTTTTAATCCCAATTTATTTACTTACCCGCAAATTTCATCCCGTTACAGTTCTTAATTCACAGTCTACATTACAAAACTGCACTCGTCTAATGAAACTGTAGCGTAACAAAGAGCGCAAGTCGTAATGAATTGAATAAGTTTCGTACATTGAACATGTTTCTAGGAGAGTTGAGAACTCGCTCAGATGTTCCAGCGATTATTGTTCTGTTTAAAAACTTATACTGAGTGGTGCCGAAATAATGACATTAAATCATACCAGCAGGTTTAGACAAGAGTAAACCACATATAGCGTACTCATAAGTTATTCCCATACATTTATTCTACTCGATTATTTTATTCGACTAGCGCATAAGCCACTTGTCAAAACCCGCAGTTATACTTTACAATATTGCAAGGCTTTGTACCAAAAATCAGTCGAATAAGTAAAATAGTTTAGCCACAGGATGGATTTTTAGTTTTTTTATAATTTTTGCACATGATGTACGTTTGGGGGACCTAAAACAGCTGATAGCGGTCAAAGACTTTTCTCGATAACAAATATGAACGGACTTCTCCGGCACGACCATAGTGATAGGCCATGCGCCGCGTACCTATTGAAGTTTACCCACAAGTAGATTTTCGCGCATTATACCGATTTTACACAGTATGGTGTGACATTTTAGTAACCGCACTTATGCTATTTATTTTGTTTGATTTTTTTTTTAGTATTTACGTTATAGCTTTTTTTATTGCTGCAGCGTAATTTAATAATAACTATGTTACTCATTGTCAGATTTAATATCATTATGTTGGCGCCACTCTGTACAGTATAGTATCATCAGCCATAGGACGTCTGCTGCTGGACATAGGCTTCCCTCAAAGACGATGGTATAGTATGATATCATGAAATAATGAGTAATGTAAATAATAATAAAATATAATAAATAACTGTTTGCCCGACCCGGGAATCGAACCCGAGACCTGAGGTTGGTAGTCGTATTGCGCACGCAATACAACTGCGCCAATTCAAATCATATTTCATTATATCTATAAACAATTTCACCGAAAAATCACATGTGGCAACCATTTTTTCTTTGTTTTTGGGCCGATTGAGTTCTAAATCGATATCTGAGTCACCCCATAGTTCCAAATGTCAGAACCGCTGTCAAAACTGTCAAAAGTGACCGCTATTTAGTATTTGTTTGTTTTTGAGCCGATTGACTTCAAAATCGATATTTGGGTCGCTCCGTGGTTGCAAACGACGGAACGATATCAAAACAGGAATGTGAAATTTTACACAGGGCTTCCTTGACGGGGTGACTGACAAGGTGGTCAACGAGATGACTGACGGGGTGACCGACGGGGTGACTGACTGAGTGACTGACAGGGTGACGGACGGGGTAATAATTGACGGACTGACTAAAGTCATGTACTTTCTCTCGAAGTTTAGTTTAGTAGCGATCATCCCATTATCTCCGTCAGAATTGTGTTATAGGTGCCCACGGCTCACTCTTTCTAATCCTCTCTCTCATACGCAGACGAAGTTGCGCGGGTCAGCTAGTAGACAATATAATGAAAAAATATTAGAAAGAACAGAAAAACCATATGGCTGCAAATGTACCCCAACCCGAAAACGTCAATGTCGAAAATTTTCAAAGGATTTAAATACATCAACCCTCATTTCACTAACAAATCGCCTCAACCGACCATAACTCAAGGCTGGACGTAATAATTAACCCTTCAATGCTGCGAGAGGAAAGTCGATAGCCCATAATCGAACCAATCTGGTACAAAAGACACCGACTTTATTTTCTCATAAATTACACATGACAAATTGGACCCTTAGTATTTTATCGTGTCCATATGAGTAAGGGTTAGGATTACGGGATTAATGAAATAAATTCCTTTGCCTCACATGTTCCTTGATAATAATGTCTTTTCAGGGAGGAGGCGGGAAATTTATCGGATTAACTTGTAGACAACAGTAAAACGAAATAAAATATAACGGTTGGCCAATGGCGGGAAATACTCGCCGCGCTATTAAGATGTGCTTTTCGCTTTTTACTGCAAATATTTTCTATTTTACTGTTAGTTGATATTTTTGACGATAGCCTCCGTGGCGCAACGGGCGAGTAGCCGGCTGTGAAGCGAGAGGCGCCACGGAGGCTGTCGAAAATCAGTATACATAAAAAACATACTTAACAATCGAGTACCTCCTATTTTGAAGTCGATCGAAAATGATAGTATTTTAGTTGTCATCTTAGGTATACACGATGATAAACAGACATCAATATAATATACCCTAGATGCACAGTGCTTTGCAAATATCCTCCTAAAAAGTGGTCTCAGGAATAAAACAAAGAAAAAGATCACAAATTCGAATTAAATCAACCCAAATATAACCCTATGCATGTTGTAAAGTAGCTTTTTAAACGAAATAAGCAAGCGTTCTTAAATTTGAAAATTGACATTTAGAATTCTACCGGCGTCCAACTGTAGGCAAAAGGAGTGCATAAGCACTCGTTTGCTGTCCCATCTCCCGAGCGTCAACTGTGCATCTAGGTATATAATATATCGATGTAAACAGATGATTATTTATTGTTCATTCGTTTTGAAAACGTACGGACATAAAAAAAGATGGACGGGGCACTAGGACCATTGGAAGCCGGGTTTTCGGCCCATTCGATCTATCGACACGTAATGGCGTCGACTGAGCGTGTTATATATAGAGGTAAATGTTAATGTGTGCGTAGAGCACTTTTGTACAGACACGTTTGTGTGCGTGGCTTCTCTGTAGCGTCCGTTTAACTACAGGCGAGATGGTGTCCTTTTTAATTCGACCGTATTCTTGTTTGTTTCGGTATTATGAAAAGTTAAAGTTATAACCACTTCTTTTTGAAGTCGATTGAAATATGTCATTTACGAAGCCATTTACGAATCTGCCTTTAACGAAGCCGCGTCCTACAAACTAAGTAAACATTACCCTCCTTCCGAGGCGGATGGGTAACAAGAATCTATTTGTTTTATGTATAATAACCTCAACTCGAACTTTTGATGAACCCTATATCAAGGAGGCATAAAGGGGAAAAGAAAATCCAAATGAAAAACATTCCCAACGCGTAAAATCTTAGTCAAATAAATCTAAGAATTTTCGTACAAAAAATCTCACAAAACAAAGCCAGCACGTAATTCATCCAATCAATCTTTATCTGAGTGTCAGGTGACTCTCAAGACAGAATCTCAGACACAACACGGAGTGGCGGTAGTGTCTCAGCAATTAGTGTAAACACTGTCGACCTACAATCGTGAGGGCACTTCGCTTCGCGCCGCTTGTGAACGAAGTGCTAAGTCATAAGCGGAGCGGGAGCGATTTATATAGCTGCTATATCGGGACTTCGCTCCTGTGATAAAAAGTCTATGTCATTCAGAGACATTGTAACTATAGAATTTCGGCCGTTTTGTTGTATAAATTATAAAAATATGATCTTACTACGGAAATCCCAGTTGTATCAGAAATTTTTTTTTTATAATAAAGGCCCATAATGTATAAATGCAGACTTGATTCCGGATTACTTCTGTATCTGTGGGTGATGGAACGAATATTATATTAGATTTAAATAGATTCATGAGTACTTCTTCATTTAGACATTATAAAACATTCTTGTCATAAATGTCTAAGTACGTTTTTATCGCTATGTCTTCACCACTATGTGAGCTACCTAAGTCCTCGTCAGTAAATGTAGGGAGAGTACTTTACGTCTGTTTGTACGTTGCTACGTTACATTAAGGTGTGTGTCCACGATAAACAATCAATTAAGAAAATGAATATAACACAAATATCCAATTAAATAATATATGTAGAAAGACTGCCTCAGTGGCGTGGTTGTATTTCGGTACGACTACCGTCCTGAGGTCTCGGGTTTGATCCCCAGGTCGGGCAAAGTGACATTGGATTTTTTCATATCAGCCCGGAGTCTGGAATTTGTGCCCGATATGGCGATAGGCTCGTCCCCTATCACATCTGGGACGGAACTAAGCGAAATGGGGTGCGGAAAGCGGGTGTTCTAGTTTGCTAGTGCGCCTCTGCCTACCCCTTCGGGGATACAGGCGTAAGCTTATTTCTGTATGTGTTGTAAATAATATAGGTATCTCTTCCTGGGTCTAGTGGTAGTGTTATTGGCCTATGAACCGAGAGGTCTTGGGTTCGATTTCCAGGTCAAGCGGGTGTAGTGGCAAGGATGAGATCCCTTAAAAGGGGCTGATGTCGTAAAAACTAAGTGGTCATAAAAAACGAAGCCGAATCCTGTCTGCAACATGCTTGCAAATGTGTGTAGTAGTATAATGGGCAAGTAGAAATGATTATGAATAAGAAATCCATGCAAGTCGTTTAAGTTTAATGATGATAGTCCTTTTTTTGCTACATCATTTTCTATTTTAGCGCCAAAATTTTTTAACAAAATAAAGTATTCATAAACTGGTAATTTCATACTTATCGTTCGCTTTACAACCAAAGACGCAACAGTTCCAATATTAAATTATAAATTCAATATCCATAAAAATGAAATAATAACTTTGTCGTAACAAAAAGTGGGTACCGTTTTAATAAAGTCTGTCTTATAAAACCGCTTTTAATTTGCAAATAGATAAAAGATAATATCTAAGAAGCGCAGGATAAAGGAAAGAAAGAAAATTATGAAAGGCATGCTTGAGAGAAGTTGTCAGGTGACAGCCACAAGCCGGCTGCCTTGTACTTTGTTGAATAAAAGAGGAAATTGTGTGCGTGGAGCCTAGCTTCCTATTTTTTACTTTTTATACAGGTATCCCAAAAATAGAGTCAAGCAGAGGTCCAGGGGGTACCCCAATCACCCCTATGTACATATGTTCCTCGATTTTTCATAGTTTTCAAGTTATAAATTTATTTTTGAATTTTTGAGAATTTTCGATCTGAGTGAGAGAGATAGCAATAAATCGGCATATTTTCCCCTCGGCCCATTGTTATTGCAGGGAAAAGAATTGCGCCCACGTTTATATTATTGTTAATACTTAATCGCATATCAATTTCAACTAAATGTGTGTTAATTATTATGATACCCTTAATTTTATTATTGTTTTAAATATTAATAATAATTTCAGTTCCGTAATATTTTTCCGTTACTATTTCTTTAATATTTTTTACTACTGTGGGACATATAGGCTCGTAAATTAAACCTGTCGGAGGCGGAACATATATATGTTGCATAAGCGTATGGGCCACCGGAGGCCGAGCCGCCCGTGATTATTTAAAGAATCTTATTCTCGACTCTAACAATATAAACATATACGAATATATCTAAAACATGTTGTAATAAAACAACTATGTTTTATTTATAGCTTGAACGAATTTATCAGCATCGATTATCAGAGTTTTATTTGATAGTAAATGCAATATTAATTCGTTTGAAATACGCTCGATACAAGAAAACTGACATGTATATATAATAAAAAATATTACATTTCTTTTTATAGCAGAGACTGGTAAACGAGCAGATGGGTCAGCTGATGGTGAGTGATCTCCATCGCCCATAGACACCCAAGACACAAAAAGAATCATAGGTGCGGTGCCAACCTAGAAGGAGGGTATTAAAGAGGATGGAAAAGGGTTTGGGAAAGGGAGGGGGGAAATGGGCCACCGGAAATCTCACACACCGAACGAAACGCGACAGCCAACTGCCACTTTACGTCGGTTTCCTGTGAGACAGTGGTATCAAACCGGTCGAGCTGGCCCATTCGTGTTGTAGACGTAACTGTCTACAGCGTGGCTCTACCACTCAAAAATGTCATAAGCGCGGACGTAGAAGAGTCACGAGTTCCTCTTTTCTCCGGTTTAATCCGGTTTAAGTACCGAAGTGGTCCAGCTAATCTAACGCACACGGCGGAGATATCGGGTAGCTCTCTTACTGCTCGTTAATGGGAGAAACGCGATAATACCAAAGATAATATTTTTATAAATAACTAAGAAACTACGGTTCGCTAATTGTATTAAATGGGTAAGGAAAGTTCCTTAGATGTTTCGGCGGATTTCTTTGAATGAAACACGGAGTTCTTTTTACAATAGTTCGTGAATCATTCTTTCAACCTACCCGTGTCCCACAGAGGATTAAAATATATAAAAATTGCTCTGTCGTTACGATTATACGTTACGATATTACGCGTGCGATCATTGTGCTTGCCCGGATGGAAGAATGGTTGTTCTGACGTCCGTTCGTTACATTAGGGGACCACTGAAAACCAGTGCTGTGCTGAGGCTCACGTCACAACATAGCTTAATGTTGAGATGGCCCCCTAGTTGTTACGGTATGGACATACAACACCTCTCTTTTGTATTTAGTTTTAGTTTTAATTATGTATAATCTTATGTTAGTTTATGTTGCATGTTATACTAGTGGCAATAAAAACATTTCTTCCTTTCTTTCTTTATTTGCTCGACCTAACAATCGAACCCAGGACCTGCCAGTCCACAGTCCATATATGGTGCCACTAGACCAAGGAGGCGACTTAATACTTCGTGAATACAAATAATTATTCGGATAATATTCGGTAATTAGAGCTATTATCAAGTTGATAATGACCATGACCATGAGCCCAGATGTGGACAATCTCAAGGTCCTGTTGGGATTATGGCGGAAATTCCTCACAGTGCGATGCCCCTCAGATGACCTTCACTCAGCAAATCGAATGAACAAAGTCAGGCAACGCACCAAGCAAAAATCAACAAAGATCACCGGTTATAAAATTTCCACATTTTTTATATATTTGTTAAATTTTGGTGCATAAAACCAAATCGGTTTAAAACAACAAGCACAACTCCAGTCAATAACATCAAATAATTTTAACAAGCGACCTCCAACCTCTCAAATTTCCTGTCAAAATCCTCCAAGGTTTAATTACATCTAATTTTATTTATATTTTATTTTCCAACTGTCATGGGATGATGACAATACAGGATTAATGTAACACACTTTTCTTAACACTTAGGGGCTTACTTATAAAAACAGTTTAACTGAGCAAATGGTAAAGAATAGCCTGTCCCTTTTATTTTCAAACGATGTGACACGAGGAAAAAGTGACAGCCTATTCTTAGCCATTTTCTCAGCTAAACTGTTGTCAAGTAAGGGCCTTAATTCTCAGACATTCAATTAATTAGTATGAGCTCTACTCATACAAAATAAATCTTGAAATAAACATTTTGTTTAACTGTGTAATCGCAGTATCATTTCTCGGATGATTATCAATGAACTTACATAAAATATATACATATAAATTGAGAACCTCCTTTTTTACGTTGGTTAAAAACTAAAGCGTTCGTTTACTTAGGCCAGTTTTCATACAAAGAAAACAGGTGTGTTCCGCGCAAATAAACGGCAAACACAAAACAGAAGCAACTTTTGCACGCACAAAAGGTACGTGATAAAGGTTTTAGGTCGTGTTTTGATAGCAAATAGGGCCGTTTATGACCCCTAATAAGTTTCCGTTTTGTGTGGTATTTGTTTAGGCCTTAATACTTTATTTTATGAATGAGAGAAATGTGTGTAATAAGCTGTTATGAGAAAGGCTACTTTTGCACTGGAGATGAGTAGGAAGAGGAGCGGTGACGAATCCACCATAAACTCCGGCCGGCTCGACCGGTTTGATACCACTATCTCGGAGAAAACCGACGTAAACGAACTACCGCGCTGTCGCATTGCGTTCAGTGAGTAAGATTTCCCTATTTCCCGCCTTTTAGGTTGGCAACGCACCCATGATTCTTTTTGTGTCTTGGATGTATGGGCGGTGGAGATCACTTCCCATCAGGTGACCCATATGCTTGTTTGCTAATCTCTGCTATAAAAAAAAACTTTTTGCTCTTATCTCACTTCAATGTAGTGTCGACTTTTCAACCTGCTTCAACAAAAAGAGAAAGTTTCCCGGCCTGGGATCGAACCCGAACCTCAGGACAGTTGTACCGCGCACGCAATACAATTACGCCATCGAGACAGGCATTGGTATTCCATCCCTGTTTTATATTTTTCCACCGTATCTTATCTATGAAATATTAAAAGGGTTATGGAAGCAATAATAATACATCGTTGGCTGATACCGGAAAACAACTGCGTCATATATATCACAGCCTCCGTGGCACAGCGGGCGGCTGTGAAGCGAGAGGCGGTGGATTCGATCCCCGCACCGAGACAAATATTTGTGTGGCCCACAGATATTTGTTTCGTGTCTGGGTGTTGTAAGGCCGAAAGTCTCTCGAGTTCCTGATACCTACGACACAAGACTCGATCTTAGTGTGGGGTCAAGCCATGTGTGTGACTGTTGAGTGTTATTTATTTATTTATTTTTATTTATTGGTCAAAGAGATTTAATATTACTACAGAGGGGCTGTCAGTATTTAGTCGAAACCAGAGCCTCTGGCCCACCCTCCATATATGCCGTAACTGGATCAGTGGTACCAAAAAAAAATAAATACATACATAGACTCACGCCTTTTTCCCATAGAGGTGGGCAGAGACAACGGATTTCCATTTGCTACGATCCTTACATACCTCTTTCGCCTCATTCAGTCTCATTACATTCTTCATGCATGCACGTCGGTTTAGGGTACTTTTAACTTGACCTTTCTCGAGCAAATCTCTGACTTGGTCAGAGAATGTTCGATGAGGTCTTCCCCTTCCAACTCTATTCACACTTGCCATATATATATCCAAAAAAAGTTATATCTAAAAATTAAAAGCAAAACGCAAAAGAACATTCATCTCATGCACTCAGATAAAATTCCGCTGGTTTTCAACTGAGACTCTTTGCACGGTGAAGTGAGTGGAAGCACTCTGCGAGGTCACGTCACTGTGGCCTCAAAACGACGGGGAAATTATAACTGCACGGTGATTTTCCACCTAAATGGAACGAAATAAGTTTTTTTTTCATAAAGATATAGAGGTACTTATACTTCAGCGTAATGCATTCTGTTTTTAACCGATTTCCGGAAAGAAGGTCCACAATTCGTCTGTATTTTTATATTTTTTTATGTATGTTACGGTATATCTCCGCCAAATGTGGATTTTAAATTTCTTGTGTTCGATAAAGCTTATTTCAAGGGTGGTCCCATATATATTTGGTCAGTTGGAAGTCCGTCAGTTAAGTTTTTAAACTTGTGATTGTGTTATAATGAATGAATTGGTTTGTGAATTAAATAGTTGAGAGAACTTGCAATAAGCTCACTCCGCTAACTAAGAAGCGATAGGTAGAGGCTAGAAAATTAAAACATCCACATCT
This sequence comes from Clanis bilineata, assembly GCA_036417725.1. Lineage (NCBI taxonomy): Eukaryota > Metazoa > Arthropoda > Insecta > Lepidoptera > Sphingidae > Clanis > Clanis bilineata. The sequence goes on from CM071157.1 coordinate 3,700,782, forward strand.
TGCCGAGATTATTTCCGTTCCAAATGTGATAGGAAGCAGACTTATCGCTATATAATCAGACTTGTATTATTATTGTCCCACTGGTGGACACGGGCTTCTACTAATGATTGACCTTAGTCTACCACGCTGGCCTAATGTGGATTATGTGGTAGACTTCACATACGTTCGAAATTTTTGTGGATAAAAAACCTAGCGACTAAACAAACAATGGTTTGAAAAGCGTCTCAATATGTCTGTTCATATCATCATCATCAGCCATAGGACGTCCACTGCTAAACATAGCCCCCCCCCAAAGATTCCAGATTACTTCCAGACACTTCCAGATCGACCTGTTGGAAGCGGCTGTTCATATGATTGCTTGAAAATCATTCTTGCCTTATTTCTAATAAGGTATATTATACATAGATCTGGAAATCGTTGGAGGAGGCCTATGTTCAGCAGTGGATGTGCTATGGCTGATGATGATGATGATGATATTATACATAACGCCCAAAAACAAACGCCGCGTTTTAAAAGCACTGGCGTTTGAATAACTATACTAGAACTCATATGTTCAATTTCAACGCTTTTTTAACGTTGAAAAATCGCACATGCGAATTAGGTCTAAAACAATACCAAATGCGAAACCACAATCAAATGTAAATGCAACTGCCTCATTACCGTATCTTCCTCAAAGAATCCTCGATAAAAGTCCGAACAGATTATGCAAAATCTGAGGAGAAAGAATGGCAACAACACTGGGCCCGTCGATAGCTGAAATAAATGTAATCATGACCAGCACAATAATCATTTGAATACAAATGTACTGATTTTGTGGGTAACATTTATTTTGTGGCGTACCTACCGATATCGGCCGTATTGCTAAGGCTGAGTCACACTTAGCTTAATATAATTCTTGATTTGGGAATGCATTTTTGAATTGTGTGAAATTTCTTTTCGACATAAAAAGAGGTAATCAATTTTTCTTTTTTGGAAGGAAGTTGCAGAAATGATTCGGCTTAGTTTTTAGGACCAAATGCCCGACACCGACCCTCTGAGAAACCCAGTTCCTGCAAATTGTGTTAGACATCGGGGCGAATATAGACCGAATCTTTATCGATGACCGCTGCCGAACAAAGGCCAGCCCGCCTAGCATGCACGCTACGAGATATCTCAATGATCGACTATCGAGATGTTGTCTACGTGTTGTCGACAATATTGTATGAAAATAAATGACGACGCATGTTAGTGTCCGTAGACAAATAGAGAAAACCGGTTATAACAGAACAAAGAGCGTAGACAAAATGCTCTCGTGGCGCCCATGCTAGGCGGACTGGCCCAAAAATTTTGAGACCAACCTATAGGCAGAGGCAATGATTTACAAACCGATTACTGTAAAGGGCTGTTAGCTTGACCATGAGTTTATTCACACTTCATAAAATAATTTGTATGGAAAACACCAATTCCCCACGTAATCACTAGAGGCGTTCGGCTGTTTGTCATACAAATATTACGTTTGTTGTCGCTAACGAGAAGTTTCAAAATTCATGGTCGACCAGTTCATGAGCTAGCAATAAAATATATTAATAATATCAGTAGACAGTATTATTATATTTTATTGATATAACTAAAGTTACCAATGAAGAAGTTCTACGAAGAGTTTTTTAAAACCACAATCTTTTGGATACTGTCAAGAAAAGAAAAGTTGCATATCTAGCGCACGTACTAAAACATGCCAGGTACGAGCTTCTGCAACTTATAATGATGGAAAAAGTAGCGGGTAAAAGGAAAGTCGGTCGTAGAACAGTCATGGCTGCGAAAAATCCGAGAGTGGACAAAGATTGCGAGCGCTGCTGAACTATTTCGTCTCGCAAAGGATAAGGATAAATATGCTGAGCTGACGGCCAACCTTCACTAGTTGGAGAAGCAATATAAGAAGATTGATATAACTCAGTATGACACTGGCTTTATCTAAAGTACAACAATAACAACCAACATTTATGACTATCTCACCTATTTAGGTTCATGCAGGTTTTTTCGAAGCAAACTTACGTTTATGCATTAAACATATTGGGAATGCGGATCGTTAGCTGTTATTAGATTTGCATACATTTTTGATATTTCTCGCTAGGAACTTTCTTTTTGGCAAGTGTGAATGGTAGAGTTGGAAGGGGAAGACTTCATCGAACATTCTCTGACCAAGTCAGAGATATACTCGAGAAAGGTCAAGTTTAAAGTACCCTAAACCGACGTGCATGCATGAAGAATGTAATGAGACTGAATAAGGCGAAAGAGGTATGTAAGGATCGTAGCAAGTGGAAATCCGTTGTCTCTGCCTACCCCTATGGGAAAAAGGCTTGAGTCTGTGTATGTATGTATGTAACTTTCTTTCTGCCTTTCGGTCTGGTGCTATCCCGGCCTTTTGCCAGGGTCCGCCTTCCTACTTAAACGCTTCCACTTCGCCTGGTCTTGAACAGTCTCCACAGTGTGACCATTGGCTCTCATATCCTCCTCCATAACGTCCAGCCAGTGCTTTTTGGGCCGTCCAAATCCGGAGAATACACCCCTATGTAACGTAGGGACTACGTATAAGATTTTTATGGAAAATAAAAATTCTTCACGTAATCGCTAGAGGCGTTCGAGTGTAGTGGCAGCTCGCTATTGGGTTTCATTCAGTTATTGAGATTTGCGGGGTCCCATTAGCCACCCCAATCCCCATTCCCCTCCTTTAAGTTTGGCAACGCACCCATGATTCTGTTGGTATCATCAGGTGACCCACCTGCTCGTTTGTCAGTCTCTGCTATAAAAAGTGAAGATGTTATCTTTTCTCGGATTCCGATTCCAAGGGATTCTTTACCATACTATTATACTCTCTTGCTCTTTTTTTGACAAACTTCAAAAAAAGGAGATGGTCATCAATTAGTCTGTATTTTTTTTTATGTTTCCCGATATCTCCGCCAAATATGGGCCGATTTTCAAGATCCTTTTTGTGTTCGATAGAGCTTATTACAAGGATAGTCTCATATAAATTTGTAAGATTTTTTTTAATGCAGAGATTGGCAAACGAGCAGACGGGTCACCTGATGGTAAGTGATCTCCATCGCCCATAGACACCCAAGACACAAAAAGAATCATGGGTGCGTTGCCAACCTAAAAGGAGGAAATGGAAGGGATTGGGAAAGGGAGTGGGGAAATGGGCCACCGGAAATCTCACTCACCGAACGAAACGCGACAGCAACCTGCCACTTTACGTCGGTTTTCTGTGAGACAGTGGTATCTAAACGGTCGAGCCGGCCCATTCGTGCTATAGAAGTTACTGTCTACAGCGTGGCTCTACCACTCAAGGAAGAATCTATCACTCACATAGAAGAATTGTTTAACATATTTCCCATTTAAGTTTAGCAGTAAATTGCGTTCTTGGTCAATATCTATCAACAACGAAATAACCGGGGACAAGATACAAACGACTTTGGTACATACAAGTTTTATTAAACTGAAGAGCTATTTGGCAACCGCATAGATCAGTGAACTTTTCATTTCGCAATGTTTTTCGTAAGTATTAAATTACATGTAGCAGTTGGATCGGGCGTTGACATTGGATCAAATGTACTGTAAGAATTTAAAAGTATTTTGTAGAATAATTTCTTAGGTTTACGTGAATGTTATTCATTGAAATTAAACTATTTTTACGGATTCTATCACGATTTGATTTTAATTTTTATGCCCGACGTTAGTCTGACCCGTGACCACGAAGGCGGCAAAGCTTTCGAAACGTCGGGCATAAAAATTAAAACCAAATCGTGATAGAATCCGTAAAAATAGTTTGATTTCAAAGTGTTATGTAGTTTGTGCTCACGTACGTAAAGAAAAAGAAGGACACCATCTCGCCTATAGTTAAACGGACGCCACAGAGAAACCACGCACACAAACGCGCCTGTGAAAACCCTGCTTCACTTTCAATATTCCTAACGCTCCGTCCACCTGTTTACGTCCATGTTTGTGTTATAAGAAGTAGAAAAGTTGGTTGTTGGGTAAATTAATCTATATCCATATTATAAAAGCGAAAGTTTGGATGGATGGATGTTTATTGTTTAAAGAATGATGAACTTTGCCACAGGCTACCAGCTGTCCTTAATCCCTCACTGAGAGTCCCAGACCCGGGAAAATCGTTTTGGAAGACCAAGAAATTGAACTTAGGAGTTGTCATTACATCAAGGAGGCGATAGCAATTATTATTATCAGAGGGTTAAACGGACATCTCGCAGATAGATTTAAAGAAAGAAGTTATGTAGGAGAAGAAACAAAAGATAATTAAAGACAGGGTAATGTGTGGGACCAGGGGGACCTTACAGGCTATGGATGATGATGATAAATATGAAGACAAGTTATAGTGGAAACATGTAGTATGTTCTTATTTGATGTTTCTTATACAATTATTACAGTTTATAGCCATCAAAAACACAGCTAGCTGCGACGTTTTTCTCGTGATAGAACCGTAAATAGATAGTCTGCATAACTACCTTCCAACAGCAATAGCTGGACAGTGCACGTGAGGCATAGGTAACTCCGTTTTTAAATCCAAGTAGTTTTAGCTCTGGCATCCTTCCAAAACAGTAATAACTGCATTACAAATAAGTACAACGCCTCCAAAACTTCGTTGAAAAAATTGAATTTGGGTGTATGACGTAATCTTTAATGGGGCTCTTATTTCAGTCGTGGGTGTGATGTTTATAGTAATTTAATAAGATTGTGTTCAATTTTAAGGCTTTGAATTCCAGGCCAAAGCTTTTGTCCACGATTAATATTCACAGAAGTGGTTGATATCGTACAAGTGACTGGTTATAAAAATTAAGCTGAATCCTTCATGCAAATTGCTCAAAACCCCACATTAGAGTGGGGAGTGGGTTAGAGTGAGATAAGTGGTGGTAGAAATAAGCTGGTCAAAAGACGGCGGCCAACTATTTATCTTATAAGCATTTTTCCCTTAGCAGCATTATTATGTGGAAATTTTGACAGCCTTCGTGGCGCAATGGGCGAGTAGCCGGCTGTGAAGCAAGAGGCCGCAGGTTCGATTCCCGCATTGAGACAAATGTTTATGTGGCCCACAGATATTTGTTTCAAGTCTGAGTGTTGTGAGACCGAAAGTCTCTCATAGTTTCTGATACACATGATACAGGTTATACCTAGTGTGGGATTAGGACTAGGTGTGTGACTGTTGGGTGTATTTATTTATTATTATTTAAGTAAAAATGATTTCTAAAATCATTCCAAAATGTATTAAAAGTAAATTCATTTTTTATTCAACGCAGTTATTCCAGCTAGGTTTGTGCATTTGCTTTCTAATGGAGTCTATTTCCATCATTCGCTTGAATACGAAACTTAAATGCTAAAACCGCAGTATTATTCTACAAATCTCCGATTCTCTTGCTCAGGCAAAATTACTGTTAATCATTACGAACTCAGCAGCGCAAACTGCAAACTATAATTAAAACGTGCACGATATTTCAGCGCTTATTGCGTTGAGATAAGGGTGAAAATTCAACTCGAAATATCCTGATTATTTCACGTCTCAAATTGTAACTCTAGTTAAGTAGAAGTTGGGGTTAATGAAATTCACATTACTGTTAAAGTTTGTGCTAAAGAAAAACAGTGTATGCAGTAAAACTAAAAGTTATGGGTGGTTAAACTGAATTTGATGAAAACTAGAAAGAAAGACAGACAGACAGACATAAAGAAAGACATAATATAACATAAACTCACGCCTGTACCCCCAGAGGGGTAGACAGAGGTGCACTAGCGGACTAGAACACTCACAATTCGCCGAGCTTAATTCCATCCCAGATGTGATAGGGGGCGAGTCTTTCGTCATATCGGATACAAATTCCAGACTTCGAGCTGATACTGAATTGAAAAAAACCTCAATATCACTTTGCCCGACCCGGAGGTCGAACCGAGACCTTAAGACGGTAGTCGCACCGAAATACAACCACGCCACCGCGGCAGTCAGAAAAAAAGACAGACAATAAAAAAGAAAAACACACAGAAAGAATAAAAGAAATTTTAATTAGCCAACAGTTGAGACCAGGCTTTACAAACAAGATGTAGTCTAGGGGAAATAACTGTTATAGCAACCCATTCCCGTAATTCCTAAAATCGACGTCGAATGGACGTTTAGTGAAATTTCCAAAGGTCAAAAATATTTCAAACCTTCTTATCCGCACGAGCACTATAGAGTCACTTCCTTAGTCTAATAGTAGCGTATATAGTCTATGGACGGGGATTCCCCATTGGTGGTTGACATCAGTCGAAAACGTTCTCTGCAACAAGAAAATATCACGTAGCTAATTTATCCGTTAAACTTATTCATACTTTGTGAACCATGAGCATTATAAACAAGGCATGTTGTGTGTCATATGCAGATTCGGATCAGATTCTGCGGAGATGAAGATGCTGCGCCGGATGTGCTTACATGATTGGCATGTAGTCGATACGTGCGCATCCTATTAACTGCAACCGAGACGTGGCGGATAAAGTTCAGCAGGTCGATTCTCTAAGGTTTCATTTGTGAAAACAACGTTGAAGCATCGTTGCGGCAACCATGTTTTCATTTTTGTATTCAGCAAGGTACAAAGCGCACGCACTAGCTCTCTCGAGCGAGGCGTTTGACATAAATGTATAGAAAATGGTATTGTCTAAGACCGAACAACGTTGAAGGCTCCGTCGATCTTAGACGTGTGCTGCGGAAGCTCGTCGTCGATCGCAACGTTGTGGCGTTACTTAGAAAATCGACCTGCAGTATTACTTTAGCAAGTTTAATTGTCTCTTGTCTTAGTAGGCAAGTATGCTTAAGTAGGTCTTCCTAGAATAAAGAAGGTTTAAGGGTTCCGTTTAGCTATACATTTTAAATTAATAGGTTATGCAATACGTTTAAAATAAGCGAAAAAAATATGTTGTCGTTGGGTGTTGACATCAGGCAGGTTGTAAAACTAAGCTAAATCCTTTCTGCAACATGCTTAAAAAAGTGGTTTACGCTGACACATTCAAGGTGGGATAAGGGCAGGTAGAAAGAAAAAGTCAGCAGTGCTGAGACAGTGCATGTCCATGGATCGATACAAGGTGACTAATCTGCCGGCATCTACCTTCATAAATAAATAAAAATTTGAGTTGTAGAGCGAAGCTGTAGACAGTAACGTCTACAGCACGAATGCGCCGGCTCGAAAAAAAGTTAAACATAAACTTAAAACCGACTTCACCATTTTCAAAACTACTAAACCGATTTCAATGAAACTTGCACTATTCCCTAAGTTGAAAGATACCTAGTTGGAAGAAACCCAATAAAAAAAAGATTCTTCGCAATCTGACATCTAGAGGTAGTTTCTGAAATAAACGTGGTCAAACATAAATACATACTCTTATGAAACTTGGCACATCTATTCAGTAGCCCATGTACACTAACGTATGAGTTAATTTACATTGATATTAACCTCATATTTTAAGTCGGTTAAAAACACACTCATAGCCAAGAAATCCACAAAAGAATTGCTACCAGGCGTCCTTTGTCAACAGTCATTAATTTTATAACACAGTACGGACGCATCTCAGTATTTCCTCGTTTAATTTCCAAGGGGCAGCGTGCCACCGCTGCTAATTAATTTACGTCCTAAGTTCCTCGACAAACAGACGCCTGATGAGATTCCAGGGTTGTCGGGGACACGCGTACTCAATTTAAAAAAATAAACAGTGTGAACGCGACTTTTGACTTATTTATCTGGGTCCAGTTTCATTTTGCTCATTTTTTATAACGGTGATCATTACCTTGCTATCAGTATTTATACTTGATGCATTGATACATACATTGGTGATTGGTTTTTTTTTTATCAGTCGTCGTCACCTCCCGCACTAAATAAATTTCATCAAATCATAATATTTAAGGCATTTTGACGGGAAGTCTGTCAGGGTGGGCGTCGCTTGTTAAAATTATTTCATATTATTGTCTGGAGTTGTGTTCGATGTTTTAATGTGATATGGTTTTATGCACCAAAATTCATTGAAGATGGACAGTATAATGTGGAAACTTTTTAATCGGTGATCTTTGCTGCTTCCAGTATTTCCAGTCAATCCCCTGCTACCATTCCTGCCATATACCATTCCCATACAATCCATTTCCTTACACTCTATTCCTATTTCCCTTTATCACCCTATCTCAGCCATCCCATCGTTATTATGCCCATACTTGCCTGCCTGTTGTCAAATTCAAATATATAATGTAAATTATATTAATCCTAATTTAAAAATTTACTTGTGTTGAATTGTCATAAGTGCTTTTTTACATGCCTACGTGATCAATAAAGATTTTTATTTATTTTTTTATTTTTTGGTGAGTTTTGCTTGGTGCGTTGGTTGGCTTTGTCCGGTCGATTCGCCGAGTGAAGGTCATCTGAGGGGCATCGCACTGGAAGGAATTGCCGCCATAATCCCAGCAGGGCCTTGAAATCATCCATATCTGGGTCTCACGGTCACTATGAAAACTTGATAATTGCTATACTTACCTTACTTACTCATCGAAAACGCATGGAGGCCATTATTTTTATTGAAGAAGAAGAAGATTTAGGTAACGTCTTCAGAAATGAAATCTGTATTAACGCTTAATCTTTTGTTTTGGATTTGTAAATATTTAAAAATAACTAACGTGACAATAACACTTTTTGAATTTCGTATACGACAGACTAGAAATTAAAATTGATGTTGAAAGATTCCGTTACATTAATACATATAGGACAAGCTAATAAGAAAAAAGAATAATATTTTTTGAAAAGCTAAGCTGCTAGAAATCGCCTCGATTTATTGCCAATGAAAGTTAACTTACCTGTAGATATTTTACAAATACAATCCTGACTCACTTTTATCCACAATTTCTTTCCACATCAAACCATCGAAAAGGGATAAAACCGAGCAAACGCCACGATAAAAAATAACAATATCCATAATAAAATTCTGTCAATACCCTAAGAAAACAATATTTTGGTCGAGCACCAACGCTCTGTTTTTCCTGTAACGCTTATCCCCAAGACGTTATGGTGACCCACAAACCAAGCAGTAACTTAACTATGAGGAGTGGGTTATAACTTATGTACGGACAGAGAGTGGCACAGTATTGTATGGACTCGGCTATGGCCAAAGCATAGAATGCAGCGATTAGCGAATTGGCTTTGGAATTCAAAGAAAGCACGATCTTGACTGAAAAAGACTGTTTACTCATTTGTTATTTGAGGTGGATAATAATGTTACAGAAGACCTGCGGTAATTTTTGTACAAAGACTACACGCATCGCTGTCGTCTAACGCACGTCTACTGAATCAACGTCTGACATAAAAGTTTTTGAATGAGGTATATCATTATTAGACAGCCTCTGTGGCGCAGCGGGTGAGTAGCCGACTGTGAAGCGAGAGGCCGCGGGTTCGATTCCCGCATAGAGACAAATGTTTGTCTGGCCCACAGATATTTGTATTAAGACTGGATGTTGTGAGACCTAAAGTCTCTCTTAGTCTGTGACACCCACGATACAGGTTATACCTAGTTATATCGTGGTGTGTGACTGTAGGGTGTACATACTTTACTTGATTAACTACAGGACGTCCACTGCTGGACATAGGCCTCCCCCAAAGATTTCCAGATCGACCTGTTGGAAGTGGCCTGCATCCAGCGACACCTGATGATGTCCTGTGGCTGATGATGATAATAATATTATTATTATCCAGTTTGAAACAGATAGTTTAAAAAATATATAGGGCTCTAATTAAAACACTCTTAATTGAAGACTCGTCCTAAAGTTTGATACTGAACGTTATTTTTAATCAATACAATGGATTCAGCAAAAATCAAATACATTATGTTACTTAACATTGTTTATTTCGATAGTAGGTTATTTTACCAACTTTCTGCAAACAGAAATACAAAAACTCCTTTGGAACTATATTTTTGTTAACGATAATCGCTTTCATCCAGATTAATTAGCAAAAAATATTTTATCTCGAAGCTTTCCGCTACAGCTCCTCTTATGTACCACAGAATGGTAGCGTCCCAACAGACAGGTCTGTGGGACGAGCAGCCTCCGACTGCACAGCGGTTAATTAAATTCTATCTGCTGCCCACTCAGTATAAAACCACGGTCAATAAACAAACTTAATGCTATTAAAGTATATTAACAGACTGAAGCTGACAGTATAAAATGGGCTGAAGATTTAAAATGTGTAAGAAGGTTAAATTTAAGATTTGTTAATTAACATAACATAACATAACATAAGCACACGCCTGTATCCCCGAAGGGGTAGGCCGTAGGCGCACAAGCCAACTAGTAAATCCACATTTCGCCGACACAGCTTAGTCCCGTGCCAGATGTGATAGGGGGCGAGCCTATAGCGCCATATCGGGCACAAATTAATTGTTAATTATAACACAAATAACACTATCTTTATCACTACTATTAATCACTATAAATTATTTTCTTCTTAATATCATAGATTTGAATTTGTAGATTGTATATCATTGTTTTAATACCGAATAATCATTTTACCCTCTTTTATTTATGGACCCGAAAAGTAAATTGGTCAAAGAAATGGAGCAACTTCAAAATTTTCTTCCCTAGACCCCGTATGCTTTTCGTTTCTTGTCAAGGATCTATAAACTCTCAATCGGATTTTGTTTACAACAAGAGCTCCTTTTATATCCTAAAACGTCCAAACATTACTAATTACAAAATCCAGTTAGGAACATTTTGCTGTCTATGAAATTTTCAGCTTGCATTATAAATGATATGTAAACCTGCTGCTGCTGCTGCTGGTTAATCAGTATTCAAATCCTTTATTACTACAGCGTTGAAGCTTAAGCATTATTATATCTAATTAAAATAAAACTTAATATCAAATTAATCATACGGATCGATTCTCTCATCTATTTTTCAACATTAGCGTCTATTTCTAAAATATAATCAGAGACGGCCTTGTCAACATTGGATCGATCAACACGACACTCATCAACTAATTACACGTTTGACGAAACCCGATAATTGGAGTGCGTATGGAAAACACGATGTCGAAAACCTTACAATACTGGGGACGACAGAACGCAGTGATCATATCTCTAACGCCAACAAAAGCTGACTTAATTGAATTCAACGCAACGAATGGAATCAAATCAACATGTGTAGGACCGGCCTCGGCCATTTTCGACAATGCTGAGGATTTTAGTTTAAAATTTTCGGTATTGTTTTTATTAAATGGCTTCAAAAAGATGATTTCATTCTGTAATTACACGTAGGAGTTAGGCTCGACTATCACATCTGAGACGGAATAAGTTCTGCGAAAATTGGATGTTCTAGATCTCTAGATCGCCTCTGCCTACCCTTTCAGGGATACAGGCCTGAGTCTATGGCTGAGATCTACAGAGCGAACTTCGACTATGTCAGAGTCAAAAAAGTAACTCAACAACGATTTGGATTTTTTAAAAACTCCAATTTAGTTCCAGTATTTTTTTTAAGCAAAACTTTGCTTAATTCTGTCAGTCCGTTTTTCTTGTAAAAAATTACTCGGACTAAGTCAAAGTTCGATTTAAAAATTCCAAATTCTTACTGAATTAGTTTTTTTACTCTGACTTAGACGAAATTCGCTCTATAGATCTCAGGTTATATCTGTGTATATAATTGTACGCAGGTTATGTACTAAATTATGATTTATATCCGTCAAACGTAAAGATATTATGATGATCCTTTTTGTATTAAGTAATATATAAGCCATGGTCCCAGATAAAATTTCCTATAGTGGAATATGAGGAACAAGAGAAAACTCCTTAGATAACATAAAATGAGCCCGATGTACCAATAAGTATTCAATTAAAGCTATACAGAAATCCAGCATTTTTTATCCAATCCCAGATGGAACACTCAGTAATTAAATTGAGCATTCGCTACGTTAACCACCATTCTGTAATTTGGGAAGACATAGTTATCGAAGTTCACACGACAATCGACACGTCACACGATACGTTAAGGAGTTCCGATAAAGGTAAAGTTTGGAACTGGGTCATGTTATTCTATTTGAAATGTTCGGATAATTTCGAGATCATGTTTGATTACGAAATTAATTTCAATATGTCGATATCAAAAAGTCAATTTTTCGTTGAATATTACGATATGACACTTGTATGAAATATTAACCGAACGTCATCTGAATTCGTTTTTGAAAAATATTCCGGGATTTTGACGGGAAGTCTGACAGAGTGGGCGTTGCTTGTTAAAATTATTTCATATTATTCTCTAGAGCTGTGTTTTTTATTTTTAAGTGATGTGGTTTAACGCATCAAATTTCAGTGAAGTTGGACAGTATAATGTGGAAAATTTTAACCGGTGATTCTTGATGAGTTTCGCTTGGTGCGTTGGCTGGCTTTGTTCGGTCGATTCGCAGAGTTAAGGTTATCTGAGGGGAAGGAATTACCGGCATAGTCCCAGCAGGACCTTGAGATCATCCACATCTGGGTCTCATGTTTATTATGAAAACATAATTGCTCTATTCAACTTGACATTGGCTAAATCATCGCATATTATGCGTGAAAGCCATTATTTTTAATAGAAGAAGAGCAAGAAAAATATTCCTGCTCAGGGCGCTGCTCGCACATCAGAGGAGTTACCACAACATCATATAGCAGTACTAATCTATATACTTGTAGTGTATGCATATATTTATAATTATTTCTATCTGTCGTCTCGAACTAGACACAACGCAAACCGCGGGTAGATTAAAACATTGTATTATTGACGGGTGCCGTGTGAAGACGTTGTGTGTAGCAAACGAGCCGATATTATAATTTATTACCATGGAATAGTGTCCATTACATGTGGCGACGAGGTAAATTGTAAGTATACATGAATTTACGTTCAAAAAATTACTTTTTATGGAAATAATAGTCCTCATAAGTCATAGTAGTTATTTGACGAATTCTTCACTTTTGGAAGTAAATCTTTATCATAGCAGCGCGTGCATAAATGCATAGTTACATTGTATGAAGTGAATTGATTTTGAATGAAACTTTTATGACCATAATGAAACATATTTAATTAACTTTTTTTTTTACATAAATGAGTATTAAGTATTAGCATGAAACATTGTGAATTATATGTGGTTTTGCTGCCTGAACTACGTAGATTCACTCCGTGTATTTAGGTTAAAAAAAAAAAAAAAAAAAAAAAATGGTATGTGCGGTATTGGCATTAAATTGCGTTGGATGTGGCATTAAATTGCGAGTAATGTACGAAACATTAGCATTAAATTGCGAGTGATGTATGAAGCGTTGGCATTAGATTGCGAGTCATTATAATATGGTATATAAGCATTAAATTGCGAGTGATATACGGAATATAAGCATTAAATTGCGAGTGAGGTATGAAGCGTTGGCATTAGATTGCGAGACATTATAATATGGTATATAAGCATTAAATTGCGAGTAATATACGGAATATAAGCATTAAATTGCGAGTGATATATGGAATGTTAGCATTCAAATGAAAAAAAAAAAAAAAAAATTGCACATTAAATTGCGAGACATTTCTGATATTTCTAATATGCTTAGAAAATATTGCATAATAGTATGTGTGAGTTAAATTCAGTAAGATGTAGAAACATACACAAATTGCCTTACATTGTTAACAGGTAGCACCAAAATATGGCACAGTATACTCTGGATAAATTTGAGTGTGAAGGGGAAGTAGGTTCAGTTGCTATTCGGTGGGAGCGTTGGAAAAGGAGTTTAGATATTTAGAAGCGGCTGGTATTGACACTGAGGTGAAGAAAAGAGCTTGTTTGTTACATTTTGGTGGAGCCGAATTACAAGAAATATTTTACAATATACCGGGTGCGAATGCAACTATTGATGATAATAATAAAGACAAAATATTCGAAATAGCGATAAGTAAATTAGACGAATACTTTGCGCCAAAACAGAGTAAAATATATGAAAGACATGTGTTTAGGCTCTTGAAACAGGAACCTGGCGAAAAATTTGAAAAATATCTTGTAAGGCTAAGACAACAAGCAAGTAAATGTCAATATACGGCCAAAGACGAAAATATTATCGATCAGATCACAGAAAAATGTTTATCAGATGATTTACGGAAAAAGATTTTAAAAATGGGGGACAATGTTACCTTAGATATGATAATATCAGAAGCAAATACATTAGAAGCCATTGATCGTCAATTAGGTAATTTTGGAAACGATAAACAAGATTTTCAAACAGTTAATAGACTAACATCAGAATCAAATAAAAACCAGAATTCAGATAGAAAACCATGTGGAAGATGCGGAAGTTTAAAACATTTTGCTCGTGATGGAACTTGTCCAGCTAAAGGAAAGACTTGTTTGAAATGTGGAATAATGGGTCATTTTCAAAATCAATGCAGAACAAAGCAAGGTCAGAAAAGAAAATTTGACAAAAAGGAGTTTGAAAAAGAAAAGGGCACGAAACGGTTTAGACAAGTAAATAACTTAGAAGAAACTGTAAATTTATCAAACAAACAACAAACAGACTATATTTTTAATTTAGATACTGAGGCAACAGTCCAGTGCAAAATAGGAGGCGTAGACACTACAATGCTTATAGATTCAGGCTGTAACTATAACTTAATAACAGACAGGACATGGAAGAAATTAAAAGAAAACAATATTGTAGTGAGAGCACAGAATAATAATCCTGATAAGAGCTTTGTGGCATATGGGTGTACTACACCTTTGAGATTAATAGGTTCGTTTCAAGCGGACATAAATATGTCTAACAAAATAGGCTTTGCCACCTTCTATGTGGTCGAAAACGGAACTCGGAATTTGTTAGGGCGAATTACTGCAACTTCCCTAGGAGTACTCAAAATTAATGTTAATGAAGTCGAAAGTACTGCCTTTCCTAAATTTAAAGATGTGTTAATTGAAATACCTATAGATGATTCAGTAAAACCAATTTGTCAACCGTACAGGCGAGTTCCTATTCCCCTAGAAGAAAAAGTAGAATCCAAGATAAAAGAACTCCTTAAAAAGGATATAATTGAAGTAGTGCAGGGTCCATCAAGTTGGGTTTCGCCAATAGTCCCCATATTAAAAGAAGATGGAAGTCTTCGGTTGTGCGTCGACATGCGAAGAGCAAACACGGCTATTAAACGTGAAAATCATCCATTACCTACAATGGACCAGTTACTGCCAAAAATTAGAAATGCAAAATTGTTCAGTAAATTAGACATAAAAGATGCCTTTCACCACATTGAACTCCATCCAGATTCAAGATTTATAACGACTTTTATTACAAGTAAAGGACTATTCAGATATAAAAGGATGATGTTTGGCATAACATGTGCACCAGAAATATTCCAAAAGACATTAGAAAGGATTCTATTGGGGTGTGAAGGAGTGATCAATTTTATTGACGATATTCTCATATATGGAAAGGATTTAAAAGAGCACGATAACAGACTTAATAAAGTTTTACAGGTATTAGAGCAGTATAATGTGGTTTTAAGATCAGAGAAATGCGTATATAGAATCACAAAAGTTAAATTCCTGGGACATGAGCTCACCAGAGACGGTATAAGACCTCTGGAGAAATATATTTCTGCAATTAGAGATTTTAGGGCACCGACAACTATTTCTGAATTACAAAGTTTCCTGGGATTAATAAATTATGTTGGAAAATGGATTCCACATTTAGCAACGATTACAGAACCATTAAAGTTATTGCTTCGAAATAAATTGGGCAGAAACACCAATATAACTGACAGTTGGAACATAGGCCAACAATCAGCTTTTGATACCTTGAAAAGTTCACTGATGAATATACCTACTTTAGGTTATTATAATCCGTATGATAAGACAACAGTTATCGCAGACGCAAGTCCAGTTGGACTAGGAGCTGTCCTGGTCCAGACTGATGAAAAGGGGCCGCGAATAATAGCTTTTGGCAATAAAACACTGAGTGACTGCGAACGGCGCTATTGCCAAACCGAAAAAGAGGCATTAGCGTTAGTTTGGGCAGTGGAACACTTTAATATGTTCCTTTATGGCAAAGAGTTTGATTTAATCACCGATCACAAACCATTACAAACTATATTTGGCCCAAAGTCCAAACCTTGTGCGCGCATTGAAAGATGGGTTTTAAGACTACAGTGCTACAAATTTAATGTAAAATATAGTCCTGGCAAATCAAATATAGCAGACCCATTATCAAGACTTTGTTCATTAGTGCCCCTTAACTATGAAACTAAAGACTATATTCAAAATGTTATTGAACATGTCCTACCAACGGCTATCTCCTTAGAAGAAATTATTGAACATTCACAACAAGACCCAGATATACAAAAAGTCCGAGATGGTCTCTACAATGGCTGTTGGAGTGACACAATCAAATTGTACAAAATTTTTGAGAATGAATTGTGCTTTTATGATAACATTTTGCTACGAGGGACTAGAATAGTAGTTCCGACAAAACTACGAGAACGGGTGTTAAATGCAACACATGAAGGACACCCAGGCATCGTAGCTATGAAATCCAGATTGCGTACCAAAGTTTGGTGGCCAAGATGTGATAAAGACGCAGAAAATGTATGTAAAGCATGCAAAAGCTGCATATTAGTTTCTACACCAAATCCACCACATCCTTTAAAGAGGCGAGAATTACCTACAGAACCTTGGGTTGATATAGCAATTGACTTGATGGGTCCGTTACCTAATGGCAATCATATTCTAGTAGTTGTTGATTATTATTCTCGCTATAAGGAAATAAAAATTTGTAACTCCATAACAAGTGCAGTGATTATAGAAATATTAAAAGACATTTTTTCACGACTAGGCAATCCAGATACTCTAACGGCTGACAATGGCAAACAATTTACTAGCGAGGAATTTAAACGATTTTGCAATAATAGAAATATAAAAATATTTAATACCATTCCGTACTGGCCACAACAAAATGGAGAAGTAGAGAGGCAAAACAGAGATATACTAAAGCGATTAAAAATTAGTCATGCCGAGAAAAAGGACTGCAAAGAATCCCTATACGACTATTTGACAATGTACAATAGTACACCTCACACAATCACGGGAAAAACACCTGCAGAATTATTTTTTAGAAGGCAATTTCGCGACAAATTGCCGATGATACAGGACTTAACATACAACTCTGGAGACGGAGAAATGAGAGACAGAGATAAAGAACAAAAAGAGAAAGGAAAGGAATATGCAGACAAAAGAAGAAGGGCCATGAGTTGTGACCTAGAAGTGGGTGATAAAGTATACGTAAAAAATATGAATAGAACTAACAAATTAAGCTTAAATTATGATCCAACCTCATATACGGTAGAGGCGAAGCAAGGTGGAGATATACAACTTAGGAATGATGAAACAGGACAGGAAATTAGACGTAACGTAGTACATTTGAAGAAAATAAATGGTAACTGGCAGGTGATGAAAGAAATAGATCACGAAGTAATCAAAGATCAAATGAGCAGCACAAGTGAACAAACAGAGTAATAATTAACGTTCTTATAAAATTCTCAGAAAAATAATTGAATTAAATAAAATCAAGTGTTCCGATTTCAATGATTATGAACAATTAATAAATACTATACCTTTAAATTTAAAATGGACTTTATATTAATATTTTCATAAAATAAGAAGAAGGGAGGGATGTAGTGTATGCATATATTTATAATTATTTCTATCTGTCGTCTCGAACTAGACACAACGCAAACCGCGGGTAGATTAAAACATTGTATTATTGACGGGTGCCGTGTGAAGACGTTGTGTGTAGCAAACGAGCCGATATTATAATTTATTACCATGGAATAGTGTCCATTACAATACTAATCATACTTTGATCGGGAAACAATAAAAGTAAGATTATATTAATACTACCCCCAGATGTTGAACCTGGTAAGTTCTTCTTAACTTAACTTCGGGATTTTTAGCAGACACTGGTAATTGAGCAGGTATTTCACTTGATGGTCAGCGATCTCCACTTCCCATAAACACCCATGACACTAAAAGAATCATGGCTACGTTACCACTAAAGGAATTCGAGATTGGGAATGGGAGTAGAGATTTGGGCCACTGGAAATCTCACTCACTAAACGAAAGGCAACATCGATAGTTCACGTGGGTTTTCTGTGGAAACCCCTATGGGTTTTGAACTTTGTCTACAGCTAACTAAATAGCTAGCCCATATGTGCTGTAGATAAAATTCTCTACAGCATGGTATCATCTAATGATAAAATAAAATCATCAAAGTAATCACTTAATATCATCATGAAATAGCATCAATTTTTGTGGTAAATAAACAGCAATTAGTGCGTGAATCTGACCCGATGTTTTAATTCCTTACAGTACTGCCTCTAGGGCCGCCCATCACAGTCTCTCGACGGTTGGTAAGCAAATTGCCTTCATTTTGATAATTGGACATCTAATGTTTTTGATCATTACGCTTGACGTCTACAGAAAATGACGAAACATTTTTTAATTTAATAATAAATCGCTTTAATGGACAGATAAAGCTCGGCACTGCCTAAACGTGAACAAATTAATAGAATTTAATTTTAAAATCCAGTGAACTTTACTTTTCAGTAAATATTAAGCATACCATCAAAGTAAGTGCTTTATAATTTTAATGCTAGCTTTAAAATCCTCGCTAACATTTTAAAATTCCATTCGCTTATTATAATTGGACGTACTAATTACGTTGAAGGGTTTGAACGCACAAAATATTGTTATAGCATCAAAACTGTTTTTAACCGACTTCAAAAAAAGAAGGAGGTTAACAATTCGTCGGAATATTTTTTTTATGTATGTTCCCCGATTACTCGAAGACGCCTCGGCCGATTCGAAAATATTTTTTTTGTTTAAAAGGGTATACTTCTGAGGTGGTCCCATTCACCAAGTCAGGATCTGATTATGGGATCTTAGAAAAATCGAGGGCTACCCTCAAATTTTATAGGGATTCATAATGTATTTCATGTATTTTCTAAAACTGTTCAGGTATTTGCGTCTGGTACTCATCATCTCAGGTTGCTAAGCTGATGATGGAAAATATAAGTCTTTAACTATTAGGAGTTGGTGAATGATTCTTTCAATATTACAGGCTACTGAACACTAAAAACAGATAAATAATAATTAAAAATTAACAAAAACTGAAAACCGACTTCAAAAACGGACAATTAAAAATAAAAAATATCAATTTCATACCCTCTTTGGAGCGATGCCTTTTCATTTAATCTGCTTCGGCCTCAGCACCGACTCCAAAGAGAATAAGAAATTGAAGTTATTTTTTACTTCGTTTTTGAAGTCGGTTTTCAGTTTTTTTTTGGTTGTCGATTCCCATTTCGTACATATATGTATCTACGTGCATATTTCAATTATGACCGTACTGCACAACTCCAGTTCATTAATCACGACTGAATTGATTTATATTGACGTGTCGTACATCATTACCATGATTATGACTGCCTCGGTGGCGTGGTGGTATTTCGGTACGACTACGGTTCTGAGGTCTCGGGTTCGATCCCCGGGTCGGGCAAAGTGATATTGGATTTTTCCATATCAGCCCGGAGTCTGGAATTTGTGCCCGATATGGCGATAGGCTCGCCCCCTATCACATCTGGCACGGAACTAAGCTCGGCGAAATGTGGGTGTTCTAGTTCGCTAGTGCGCCTCTGCCTACCCCTTCGGGGATACAGGCGTGAGCTTATGATTGCCCATATTGAAGTCTAAATCACGTAATTCGCTTCTATGTGAATGCCGTAGCACGAATAATGTTCGTTTGTGTATTAGAATCGATCTAGTCCCGCGTTCATGATATTTCTTTGAAATATCTACTACTTCTATTGCGTCGAGCTCACAGAGGTCTTGGTTCTAATGTTATCGAAATTGTGTAATGTAATACTTGTTTGTCATTCCGCCATTTGTTCTGCCAATTTATAATTTGTATTGTTTGACTTTCTGTAATTTGGTTTTCTAACGATATTTTGTTGTTGGTTATTGCTATTATTGGTTTATAACATTATGTAATGTTACTCCATGTAATATAGTTTTATGTATAATATAATCTTTCATACTTCACTTACACGATCACTGTGCCTTCGTATATTTGCGACGAGGATTATTTAAACAAGAGAATTACTACAGCAACTATTAAAAAAAAAAAACAAAAAAAAACATTTCTCCAGAATATATGTTGAATATATGTCGAATATACCTTGGTCATACATTTAAAATTAAATGCAAATCATATTATGATTAATTAACAACTGCATAGTTCTGAAACTTAAACTCACACAACAGAACTTTCTGTAAAAGCCACTCAATAATTTACCAAAAGTTAAACGCAAGCAAACTATGGGAAGTTGCTTGGCCACTTAGCCCAAAGGTCTGGGACATTAAGAGAGCTAGTAAAGCCATTAGTAGATGTTTATTGGCGGATCGTGACTCTGTTTTAGTTTGTATTGCTGGTGTTTGTGTACCTTGATGCAAGCAAACATTAATGGTAATTGCTTATAGTTAGATTAACGTGTATTTGAATTGGGGTTCAAGATTATGGATCAAGGAGTTTTAGAAGTTTAACTTATAATAACATAAGCTCACGCCTGTATCCCCGAAGGGGTAGGCAGAGGCGCACTAGCGAACCAGAACACCCACATTTCGCTGAGCTTAGTTCCGTCCCAGATGTTATAGGGGGCGAGCCTATCGCCATATCGGGCACAAATTCCAGACTCCGGGCTGATACGAAAAAATCCAATGTCACTTTGCCCAACCCGGGGATCGAACCCGAGACCTCAGAACCGTAGTCGTACCGAAATGCCACCACCCCACCGAGGCAGTTTTAGAAGTTTGATATAGTTTAATCGGAATAAGACATAACTCGCACTTTAATATATATGATTTCATTCTCGGCAGCAGACCGTAAACCGCAGATTGCAGACCCCAGAACACAGACCGCAGACTGCACACGATAAGCCGCAGACCGCAAACGACAAGCTGCAGACCACAGACTATAGACCGCAGATCGCACACGACAAGCCGCAGATGGCAAACGACAAAACGCAGACCACAACGAGAGTATCACCTAAAGTTAAGCGTTAATTAAAAAATTATTTGAATTTAAAAAACATATAAGCTAGATATCGTTGTGGCTTAGGGCTGCGATTATATTATATTATCGATGTTGACTGCAGTCCGTGGCCAAGCTCATATAAGTTTATTTTATTATGTTGGTTGAATTAATATACTCATTTTCAATAATAAATTAAAATATTGTTGTTAATACCAGCTAGACGAATTTAATTAAAATTCATTTATTCTATTCAAAAATAAAGTAATAGTTCAGAAACAAATAAAGTACATGCATGGGCATTATTAGCAAGTAACATTGTTATTCAAAGCAAGTTTATACTTAAAAACAGTTCACTTTATGCAAACATATGTACGTTCACGATCCAACAAAAACATTCAAACGAACGAAAACACACGTAAAATAAACTTGTGCGTAGTATTTTTTTTGAATATATGAATAAATCTCGCTGGTAGATAATTCACGTCCGAACAATTTCGGTTCTCGTCATGAGTTCAGTAACTCCAACACCTGCTCGCCAGATTTCTTTTATCTTCACATTTTATCCGCCATTCCTTTTTCACGGATCAACTTGCGCTTTTATATTTCTTTTATGATATTATTGACGCTTCTATTGGCTGGTTTTACAGTCTTGTTTGGTCCTGGATTGAAGTTTGTGTGGTATTTTAGCAACGTATTTATTTAGTTAGTACATTTTTAGTTATGATTATTAGTATTAGTATAGTACTTACGAATAGGGCTGCCTCGGTGGCGTACTTGTATTTTGGTATGACTACCGTCCTGAGGTCTCGGGTTCGATCCCCGGGTCGGCGAAAGTGATATTTGATTTATCCATATCAGCTCGGAGCCTGGAATTTGTGCCCGATATGGCGGTAGGCTCGCCCCCTATTACATCTGGGACGGAACTAAGCTCGGCGAAATGTGAGTGTTCTAGTTCGCTAGTGCACCTCTGCCTACCCCTTCGGGGATACAGGCGTGAGCTTATATTATATTATGTTATATTATAGTACGAATAAGGAGTACAATTTTATAAGTTGCTACTTGCCAATTGCATTAATAATTTTAATAGCTACAGCAATATCAATTTGTATTTTCTTATTTCTTCGTTCCTCTTTTGTCTCATTTGTTGCCTTTTTTTCGGGACCCGGAATCGGAAAAGAATGCTTAATATAGTAGAGGTATTTATTTATTATTAAAAATGTAAGATTTTACAAAATATTTTTATAGAGGAGTACTGCAGGGTTACCACCACCTCTAATAGCAGTATTATTATAATCGTTCATCGTTTGTTTTGTATATGAATCGGTACAACTAAGATTATAATAATACTGCTATAAGAGGTGGTGGTAACCCCCCAGTACATACCAATTGTTAAAAGTTTTCAAAAACTACTAACTAGTGAAGAAGCACTGCAAAACGGAGAAATAGTAATAACAGATTATGTTTTAGGATATATTGTCGATGCTGGTATGATGTTACTACTAGTTCAATTAACTAACTTTGGGCTGCGACTTGCCTAAACAAGTCGTGCTGAGATTTTTACTGAACGTCCAATCGAATACCAAATGGATTGGTTTACTTTAAAAATACTGTTCTAAAATGTAATCAATATACTCCAAATCACCAAGTAAATAAAAGCTAACAAAATCACAGTGAACGTGAAATTTGATCAATCGTATCGGGCACGACAGCGGAATATTGAAATGGGACGTACAAACGTAATGCGATCCCCTGATGAATACGACGCGTCATCAGCACCAGGTCATCAATCAAAAGCTTAAATTAATTACCTCTAATCACTAACGAAGTATGTTTCGTTTTGGTGCATTACGTGCTCGACTCTTGATTTTCTATTGAATTGTTTGGATTTTACAATTACGTTGGTGCCGCTTCGTTTCGACAATATTTCTATGGGATTTTACTTGATTTTCTTTTCTTTCAATTGTTGTTTTTTCATTTAATTACGAAAGCAGACAAGCAAACATACCACCTTGTGGTGGGTAGTTATCATCACCAATCGACATTGCTAATTTCTAACTTTGCTAATGTTATAACTTAGTAGTTAGTTAACTTAGTAGTAGTACTACCGCGAAATAGCTATCAGTACAGATTTTTATAGTAAAACAATAGACATGTACCTAATCAAAGAAATAAGTATGTAAGGTCTCATTTGGATAAAGCGATTAATATTGTAATACTAACGTGGAGAACATAGCTTCCCCAACGTACAGGTAAAGCCGCGAGCCCGCGACTGCTTTTGTATGATGGGACAGATAAACTCCAGAAATAAAGTTTGATATAGTATGGTCTCATTTGAAGAAAACGGCACAAGCCTATCGCAATTTACAGTGCGAAACTTAAATGACCAAATAATCACTGACGAAGAAATCATAAGAATTAATGGTCTCTAAGATGCTGATGGGGTGGAGTGAATTCAAAAAGAACGTGAACCCTTTAGACAATAATAACATCATAAAGAAAGAAAGGTCAATTTAATTAAGCAAGCAAAATGTAGGGAAAATATTGTATTGAAACATCGAAGCAAAATTAACATTACCACAGCAACGTAATGTAAAGGTAACGAGCTTAAGCTTTTTCGTTGGATCCATTATTCACTTATTCGTATTTATTCTATAATATTCACATATCAAATAAAATATGTTATTTAATATTCGACAGTACGTAACTAAAAAATAATCCCTCTTATTACGAAAGTAATAAAATGATACGAGAATATCAAATAAAGTACATGTAGGTTTATTAAATGGATCCTTTGATATATTTTGGAATCATTTTTTGTAGACAGCCTAATTATTATTATGAAGGCCATTTTTTGTTGGTAATAAGATAATTAATAAAAATATTTCAATCTTCACATCTAAAGCGTGTTGTGGATGTTTCTATTGAAACATTTTATTTTAAGATTTATCTTGTTTGTACTGTTCCTAATCCTGGATTCAATTCTCAGGTCGGGCGGGGTGTTTTTCTAACACGACTAACCACTTTGGATGGGACTAGATCTCCCAGAGCGAGGTTGACGTACAGCAGTCAATTGTTAAAACTAAGCCGAATCATATCTGCAATATGCTTGCAAGTCCACATTAAAATGGGATAAGGGTAGGTTGAAAAAGAGTCTGAAAGAGAGACTGCCTCGGTGGCGTAGTTGTATTTCGGTATGACTACCATCCTGAGGTCTCGGGTTTGATCCCCGGGTCGGGCAGTGATATTCGATTTTTCCATGTCAGCCCGGAGTCTGGAATTTGTGCCCGATATGGCGATAGGCTCGCCCCCTATCACATCTGTGACGGAACTAAGCTCGGCGAAATGTGGGTGTTCTAGTTCGCTAGTGCACCTCTGCCTACCCCTTCGGGGATACAGGCGTGAGCTTATGAATGTTATGAAAAAGAGTCCTGTGCCTAATTATGGTGTCCAATACAGAATTATCAAAGAGATGAAACAAACTATCCTTAAAGTAATACATCTAGTTTCAACTTAGTTCTCAATATTTTATTTATAGCATAACTCTGCAAGAAAATATCTGATATAAAAATACTAGTCGCTAGGGAGAAATATTTTTGTTCACACTGCATTAGCTGAAAGCGTTTGCCTGTTCAATAAATTGATAGGTTGGCACATCGACTCGATTGAGTGTTGCAACGGTCTAGAATCTGAGCTATGTATTCTTTTATTTATTCTCTTCTAGATTATCTTATTGGTCTGGGGGAATATGAAGGTCTTGGGGTACAAAACGTCATTAGATTTTATCAGGGCTTTGATAAATTTGTCTTTCTTTGTCTACTTACTTGCTTGTCTTACTTGCTAAGAATGTCAATTAGTTCTTTATTTCTAACATAACATAAGCTCACGCCTGTATATCCCCGAAGGGGTAGGCAGAGGTACAGTAGCGAACTAGATCATCCACATTTCGCCGAGCTTAGTTCTGTCCCAGATGTGATAGGGGGCGAGCCTATCGCCTTATCGGGCACAAATTCCAGACTCCGGTCTATATGGAAAAATCCAATATCACTTTGCCCGACCCAGAAATCGAACCCGAGACCTCAGGACGGTAGTCGTACCGAAATACAACCATGCCACCGAGGCAGTCTTTTCAGTTCTTTATTTCTATCTGGTATTATTTCGATTTGGTTCCAGTGACCGAAAATATAATTATGTTTGCCTTCTTTGTCGTTCTTCGTCTAACTTGTTAAGAGTGTCAATTTAGTTCTTTATTTCCGTCTTGTGTTATTTAAACCTAGTTTCATTGATCATCTTTCTACCTATATGCTTCAACTTCACCTTGTTGTGAGACCTACATAAGATCACTCTATGTTTCTATATAATACCTAGGAGACAAGATTCTTATTTAACTGCGAGTGTGTGTGACTGTTGAATGATTTTTTATATTATTATCTCAACCTATCACAGTCCACTGCTGGACTAGGCCGTCTCAAGTAAGCGCCAACCATCCTGGTCTTACGCAGACCTCAATCATCTGCCGCCCACCACCTTTCTCAAGTTGACGATCCATCGTTATACAAGTATATCTAGTAAAAAAATTAGTTATGGCGCAAAAATCTTTCATTATTTATAATGAAATTCGTAATGCAATAGGCAAGATTTTCCGTATTACGTATGCTAGCGAGATTTATGGCAAAAACAAACAGGGAGATGGTTTACAAAATCGTGAAATGTGAACCAAGTGATGCGAAAACTGCTGGAGGAAATGATGTAGGAAGCGGGTAAATTCTTCCCAACATAAATATCGATTGGATGCCGTTGTTTATACATGGATAGTTATATTAACAAAATACATATACTCACGCCTGTATCCCCAAAAAGGTAGGTGGAAGGGCACTAAAGAATTACAACACCCACATTTCGCCGAGTTCATTTTCGTCCCAGATGTGATCGGGGCAGCCTAGTGCCATATCGGGCAAACTGACTCCGGGATACTGAATAAAACGCAATATCACTTTGCCCGATACGGGAATCGAATCCGGAACCTCAGGACGATAGTAGTATCGCGCAAGCTATATTACTACGCCATCGGTGGCGTAGTAGTAGGCGTGGCTGCCTCGGGCAGTCTAAGTAAGAAGTCTCGTTTCAAATAATAAATACTTAGACTAGCCTTAAAAGAAGGAATTAAGGATTAATTAGAGCATCAAAAAGAAGAAAGATCATGTGGTTACCACCACCTCTTAAAGCAATAGTATAATCTTACTTGTACCGAATCCTGTACAAAAAAAACAAAGTAAGCTTATAATAATATTTCTATAAGAGATGGTGGTAATCCCCAAGAGTACGCTCAACTTGAAAATATTAATGAAAATAAATGAAGCTATGCAAATCTGATGAAATGAAAATCTATAGTATTCACTTCAATGGTATACAGATATTATATCGAAAAGAATAAAGAAGTATAAAACTTGAACGAAATAAACTTGATACACGTTTCCTTCAATACGTCAACTGGGGGCCCGAGTCCCGAGTAAGACAAAAGATCAACAATTCAAGTAAAAGTACCTGACAAACAAATATTAATATCACTCCTTGTGGAACTTTGTAGAGCATCTGTCGCCTTGGGATGGTTTCATGCATAATGCAAACGGCTGATTGTGCCACATAGGGCCCAAGAGTTGCTTGCGAAAACATTCATCCTGTTTGTTCGTTGCGATGTTTGTTTTCTTTGCTATGTTGCATAATGCTATTTGATTGTTTATAGAATGTTCGAGTTTGTGTTATTTATTGTTAGCAAAGGTTAATGTAGATCAAGATGTAGGAGCTGTAACGGAATTATAACTATTGCCAATACACCACAATTGATTATTTATGCACAAAGTTTTGTAATCAAAACGATTGTGAAAAACATTACAGATAACTTTTTAACCGACTTTAAAAGGAGGAGACGCCTTTTCATTTAATCTGCTTCGGCCTCAGCACCGACATCAAAGAGAGTAAGGAATTGTTGTTATTTTTTACTTTTAAGTGTTCATTTTTGAAGTCGGTTTTCAGTTTTTGTTATGTGTATAAAAATTTAACGAGGCCTAAAACCCTTGACCGTCAGCCGTCCATGAAAAACTTTTCCGCCCTTGACCTTTACAATCTACAAATATACTCCGTAGAATAATATACTAAAACTTAAATATGCTAAATAGGCGAAACTGCGATGAAATATTCATGCGAAAAAGACCCGAGAGAAATAACCCAGACTCAGCTCAATTAATTAACATAAACTATAATTCTACTATCTACATGCAGAAAAACGCTCGTTCCATGTACCTTTGTAATATTATAAAATAAATGGTATTATCATAATAATATTAGGAATAGACTTTTTCCAGCACCATTCCTTTGCTACAAAGGTCTTCTGCATCCGGAATTCTTCATCCACTTGCAATAAGAATCTCACTTCGATTTGGAATAGTCGCCGAATACTTGTTTAAGCAATTTGCAGAAAGCATTTGGCTTTTCATCTGCTGCTGCCTGACATTGTTCTGTTATTGAAGGTGTGTATTAGATATGGGAACCTCTTACTACATAAGCTCACGCCTGTATCCCCGAAGGGGTAGGCAGAGGCGCACTAGCGAGCTAGTACACCCACGTTTCGCCGAGCTTAGTTCCGTCCCAGATGTGATAGGGGGCGAGCCTATCGCCATATCGGGCACAAGTTCCAGACTCCGGGCTGATATGGAAAAATCCAATATCACTTTGCGCGACCCGGGGATCGAACCCGAGACCTCAGAATCGTAGTTGTACCGAAATACCACCACGCCACCGAGGCAGTCAACCTCTTACTATCAGGTGATTTCCTCGTTTGCTAGTCTTTGCTACAACAAAAATTGAAAATACTTTCTTGTAGTAAGTACTAAAATTACCAAAGATTCTCAAATTAGTTCTGTCACAACTTCCCCTTTCATACTCCAACTATCAACAACTGCATCTAAAGTCTAAACCCGTGAACTCCTTAATTATAGAATCCAAGCATTTGCATTCAAACTGCTGATTCTATCGAACAACAAAAGCACAATGGCGCACTCAATGAGCACGCTCGATGAATACCGAAGCAGGACAATATCTCATTTTGTTGTTACAAATCGTTCCCACAGCTCTGGATAAATCATGGGATAAAGCAAAAACTGTGGAACCAACCGCACGTGACTAATTTACTAACATGGAAAAGCTTTTACTAAATAACTATTGGGTGGTAAGTTGTATACGATGGGGTCATATTGTGATGATGGGTCTGGTTATTGCAATGTGTGTATTACTGGATGGCTTTAAAGTGCATTTTGTTTTGATCTTTTCAAACGCTAATATCGAAAAAACTATGTTAGCTACGAGTAGACACTTACATTAAAATATGGAGCCAAATAATTCATCGCCA
Source organism: Clanis bilineata (assembly GCA_036417725.1). Lineage (NCBI taxonomy): Eukaryota > Metazoa > Arthropoda > Insecta > Lepidoptera > Sphingidae > Clanis > Clanis bilineata. The sequence continues at coordinate 3,729,292 of CM071157.1, forward strand.
AATTTAACAGATATTTTATTATTAATTATCCTATGCAAAATATAATCATTCTCATCATCATCATCAGCCACAGGACGTCCATTACTGAATATGCCTCCCTCAAAGATTTCCAGACCGACCTGTTGGAAGCGGCCAGCAATATAATAGCCCCATAATCATCTCCATACTGTGTGTACTTGTCATTAAAACCAGAGTTCTTTACATTTACGATCATAACAATGTCACCTATCAAACAATCTATTTTGAAATCCAATTTCAAGTTTTCAATCTGTGTTAGAACATCACAAACATATCAATGTCATTTCTAAAACGATGGAAAAGTGAGAACAGTTTTAATCAATCGTGCTGCATCCAGATTGAGGCGCGTTTGTAGCTGTCGCTCCACATGTCTGTCACGAGTCACAGTGGACAAATGTGTGCCAAGAATTGATTATAGTACTATGTGTTTTTGTTTTGGAAATTATATGATGTTTAGGCCTCCAGAAGCCTAAAGACCTCTCAGTTAACAATTTTAAAACTCTAAAGATTGGAGTGCCAGATGGATTATCTACCATTCTCCCTAGATAGATAGACAAGCTGATGATGGATTGTATGTATTTTTTTAGCGGTTAGTGTTCCACTGCTGAGCAAAGGCCTTCTTCTTCTTCTTCTTCAACTTATTGCGATCTTTTGCCACCATTCTCCAGTTGGGTAGATCTAAATCCAGTTCATTCCGTCATCTCCTTCTGGTTCTGCCTTTAAAAATTATTTCGCCGCTTATTGCCTCATTGGTCTAATTGCAGTACGGAGCTATGGACTGGGAGGTTCTGGGTCCACATCTTAAATAGGGAAAAACTTTTTGGACCCAATTTACCCGGCACTGGATCTCCCAGAAGGGGCTCATGTCAAGCGACCAGCCTAGTCATGTAATAAATAAGAGAATATTTAACACGCCCAATTTTTCATACATATGTTCTCAAGCCTGTATCCCTGCAGGGTAGGCATAGGCGAAGTAGAAAACCTAAATTTCTCCACTCTAATTTCCACCCCAGATGTATTAGGGGCGAGGATATTACTATATCGGGTAAAAATTCCAGACTCCTGGCAGATACTGAAAGAAAAACCCGAGACCACCACGCGTTGGCACCACCAACCATCTCAGGATGGTTGTCGTAACGCAAGCGAGGCAGTTGAAATTGTTTAAATTAAATATTAAACAGATCTTTCCGAAAACGCTTTGAAATAGCTCTCAGTATAAATAATCCAGTAAGCAGTATACATAACAATTGTAATTTATACGCTTTTATGCCGAAAACTTTAGTAACTTTTCGAAATGAATTAACAACAAAATACGTTACTTGGGAATAAAGTGTATTACGTTTTATTGTTTCAGACAGTTGAAATAACTAGATATTGTACTCAATATTATTGCTACAGTGTTTTGGAGAATTGGTATTTTATTTACAGCTCTTTTAGCTCAAAAGTCTTTACCCCCATGGGATGTAGTTGTGAGTGTGTATGTATGTTTTCATCAATTCCAAAAAATAGGAGGTTCTTAATTCTGTATATTTGTTACGCGATATCTGTGAATGTATGTAGATATATTTCTTTTTATATTCGGTAGGTTTTTACTCTAGTCACAGATCATGTCCACTTTTATTTTCATCAAGATCTCGTATTGGGGTAAAAGGATAAGTTCAAATTATTCGATAATAATGTTCTGTGGTTGTAAAGTATGTACTTTTGTTTACACAACTTTCACCTTCCCATATCCCACCTTGGACCGACGACCTGATAAAGGTCGCAGGAATCGCTGGATGCAGGCCGCTTCCAACAGGTCGATCTGGAAATCTTTGGGGGAGGCCTATGTTCAGTAGTGGACGTCCTATGGCTGATGATGATGATGATGATATCCCACCTTAATGCGGGGTTAACGACCTAAGGCTGAGATCTATAGAGCGAACTTCGACTAAGTCTAAGTCAAAGTCACGAACTCAATGAGGATTTTTACTAAGTCCGAGTTATTTTTTACAAGAAAATCTTTGCTTAGTCTGTCTGTCAGTATATTTTTCTTGTAAAAAGTTACCCGGACTAAGTCAAAATTCGATTTAACAATTAACCCCCTCTGAGTTCGTGACTTTGAATTAGACTTAGTCGAAGTTCGCTCTATAGATCTCAGCCTAAAAATCGAACCCAGGACCTCCTAATTCAGCGCCCGCACCCTGCCACTAGGCCAATGAGACGACTTTTGTGAACACATCATTGCTTATAATTGAAATAAATATTTATTGAATTAAAATCAGATGTTCCACAATACTCCTTATTTACTCCTCGTTACTTACATCACATCACAATTATCTTGGTCACAATTATGCATGGTCCCCAAATATATCACCGTATTTAATATCTATTGATTTTTTAATTCAACGCTCCACGGAGTTTAATGAAAAACGTGCGTAGAAAGTTCTCGGTTCATTACTTTAGGTTTTATTAATGACGAGCGTCGGTATGCACCCCACCTCCCTGATAGATAGGCTCATTCGTCTGCCGAGATGCAAACAAAGAAGCTGAAAGTGTTCAGATCAACGGAGATTTGCGTAAATGAGGTTTTTTCGACCGCCTTAAAAAGGTGGATGTCAATTCGTCAGTACTTTTTGTGTCACTTTTTTCAAGAAGCTGATTTACTAAAATCAAGATATTTAGTTTTTTTTTTTTATTAGCAGAGACTGGCAAACGAGCAGATGGGTCACCTGATGGTAAGTGATATCCACCGCCCATGGACCCCAAGACACAAAAGGAATCATGGGTGTGCTGCCAACCTAAAAGGAGGAAATGGAAGGGGAGAGAAAAAAGGATTGGGAAATGAAGGGGGAGAAATGGGCTACCGGAAATCTCACTCACCGAACGAAACGCGACAGCAAACTGCCACTTTACGTCGGTTTTCTGTGAGACAGTGGTATCAAACCGGTCGAGCCCATTCGTGCTGTAGACGTTACTGTCTACAGCGTGACCCTACCACTCAAACTACTAACTAAAAAGGGGCTATCAAGCAAGTTTCCATTCAAAAATTATCTCAAACGTCAGTAACGCTGTCTACTTATTACTCGCATTGTAATTTGCTTATTACAATTTACACCCTAAAATAGTCGCCTCTTGGTCTAGTGGCAGCAAATATGGGCTGTGGACCGGGAGGTCGTAGGTTCGATTCCCAGGTCGGGCAAAGCGAATTATCTAATTTAATTTGCCCTGGACTGGATCCCTCCGAGGGGGTTGACGTCAGGCAGGCAACCGGTCGTAAAAACTTAGCCAAATCCTTTCTGCAACATGCTTGAAAAAGTATGTTGCGCACCTGCCCTTATGTGGGGTTGGCGCAATAGACTATTTCAGGTAGAAATAAGAATTAATAAAATATTATGTGAATGGTCAAGAATCACGTAAGACAATTTTACTGTCCAAATATTATTACGCTGGCACGACCTTAGACGCTTATATTTCAAATACGATCCAAACTTATGACCGCGAGGTCACAACTTTTGGATCACAAGTTTCGTACTGTTGTCCCGTCTATGTACTTTTGATTAAAATATTCACAAGCTTAAAAACTTAACTGACCGACTTCCAATTTACCGATCGTGACCAAATGTATATGGCCCCACCCTTGAAATAAGCTCTATCGAACACAAAAATAATTTTGAAAATCGGTCCCCATTTGGCGGAGATATCGAGTAACATACATAAAATACATTCGAATTGAGGACCTCCTCCTTTTGTGGAAGTCGGTCTATAAATAGAGAAGCAAAAACATCGCTTCAATAGTATAATTTCCAAAACACTTTTCCTTTAACTATAGTGAATAGAAATACTAATGGCTCTGTAATAACGTTAAATACTTTGAATGAAATGGGGTATTTATACCTTTGTATTCAAACTTTATTCAAATCATAATTAGGTCTTAATAGAGCTTATTTTGTACCGTTGGCATCAATATAATGTACCCTAGATGCACAGTTCTTTGCAAATATCCTCCTAAAAAGTGGTCTCAGGAATAAAACAAAGAAAAAGATCTCAAGTTCTAATTAAATCAACACAAATATAACCCTATGCACGTGTAATAAAGTAGCTTTTTAAACGAAATGAGCAAGCGTTCTTAAATTTGAATTTTGAATTTTAGAATTCCATCGGCGTCGGACTGTATGCAAAACCAGTGCTTAAGCACTCTTTTGCTGTCCCATTTTCCGAGCGTCAACTGTGCATCTAGGTAAATAATATATCGATGACCGTTGGCTTCAATTGTACGTATTGTGGACAGTATTGATCGTCTTTGTTAGAAATAAGCGTTTATTATCGAATAACATCGACAGTAAAATTATCGAGAATCATATTATGGAATATTTAACAATCTATGAACTTATCGTTTGTTTCCACTGAATTACTTTGTCATAATTTATTCATCGTGTTGGTGAAGGTCGCTCAGCGATCCATTTGGTATTTTTAATGGTAGTATTCTTATCTGGACGCTCGGCACTTCCAAAAGGTAAGTCATTCAAACCTTTCCTAATTAACGTCCAATTATGGATTCATTACGGGAAGGTTGACAGGGCGTCGCTTGTTAAATTTATTATTTCATATTATTCTCTAGAGCTGAGTTTGTTGGCTTTTAAGTGATGTGCACTGATGACATTTGGTTAATTTTTACACAAATGACATAGACGCACATCGAGCTCTACATTTACTATTGTCAGAAATTTTCCTGCTCAGGCCGCTGAAGTCGGCCGAAAAGAGAAGTACTTGCAAATATTGACAGAGGGAAGAAGTCTAATAAAGATGTACCAACATACATAAGCTCACGCCTGTATCCCCGAAGGGGTAGGCAGAGGCGCACTAGCGAACTAGAACACCCACATTTCGCCGAGCTTAGTTCCGTCCCATATGTGATAGGGGGCGAGCCTATCGCCATATCGGGCACAAATTCCAGACTCCGGGCTGATATGGAAAAATCCAATATCACTTTGCCCGACCCGGGGATCGAACCCGAGACCTCAGAACCGTAGTCGTACCGAAATACCACCACGCCACCGAGGCAGTCCAAAACCAACTCAAACATGAAATACAAAATTACAGACATACAGACATGCGAAATGCGGACAACCGACCTTCATAATAAACTAGGTGGATAATTTTGAACCAAGTTATTTAATATTATAAACATTTCGTACCGCTTAAGTTATTTTAACATGACGAAACAGTTGCTTCAAATACTCGCCAGCAAATATTACGACTTTGTAGCTGGAATTAATTTCAACAGCAACGCTGGCTACTCCGGGTCCATAACTCCTAACAATAATAATTATTTCTGTACAAACGGGCGGTTCTGAGTTGATATACAGTTTTATATTAAGATTTACTGAATTTTGATTTGCCTTCTAGATCTAAGAGTCTAGTGGTAGCATAATATATGAGTTGTGGACTGAAATATGATATGAAATATGATACTTGGGTTTGAATCCCAAATTGGGCAAAGGCGAAGATGTTAAGCAACCAGCTGGTTATAAAATAAACGTAACGCTTTCTGCTTAAAAAGTTTCACGATATCAAAACCAAACAATTAATTATTATCTTTTCGTTGTTTATGTGTGTGTTTTAGTGCAGTAAATTTAAGAATAGGTCTCTATTCTAGGAGGAGTAGTGGGTAAGAGTTAATTTGGGCGGACAGTCATCAAACGAGACGTGTCAATAATCATACACTCACGCCTGTATCCTCGAAGTGGTAGTCAGAGGCAAACTAGAAAATTAGAACACCCAATTTACTCCGAACTCCTTTTTTGTTTTAAATGTGATAGGGGGCGAGCCTATATCCCCTACCCAAACTCGACTCAAGCCGACAAAAATCAACAAAAACAAGACAAAAAGAGACGATAACCCCTGAGTTTGTTTCGGCATTTTTTCTCAAGGATAGCCGAAGCCCACGTCTTTATTTTTAAACAATTAGTTAACATGTAAAAGTCAACAATAGCCTCCTTGGTCTAGCGGCAGCATGTATGTGCTGTGGACCGGGAGGTCCTGGGTTCGATTCCCAGGTTAAGCAACGCAAATTTTCTAATTTGTCCGAGACTGGATCCCTCAGAGGAGGTTGACGTCAGGCAGGCGTCCGGTCGTAAAAACTAAGCTAGATCCTCTCTGCAACATGCATGAATAAGTGTGTTACGCCGACCCCACCTTAAATTGGGATGAGGGCAGATAGAAAGAAAAGATGCCATGTAAAAGTGATATACATATAGCCCCTTACTTATAAAAATATTTAAGCGCTGCTTATCTTTATACCATAGGTTGTCCCTTTCATTTTTAAACAATGTAACGCAAGGAAAAAAGTGACGGGTTATTCGTAACCATTTGCTCAGCTAAAAATGCTGTTTTAAGTAAGGCCCATAATATCTTATTTGCAGAATAAATTATTTTAATTTGAATTGGAACAAATATTAAATCCACATACGCGTTTAAAAACCCGCCGCGGCCGTTACAAAACGCCCGTCCAAACCCACAATTTGCAGACACCACAGCCGCTCTAATAAGCGTAGTACTTGAAAGCACTTGGTTGATTAGGGAGAGTAAATTATGCGAATTAGCTATAATATGGACCAGCCGTCTGTCTTACACGCACGGATTTAATCAGTTAAATAGGTCACTCGTACCAACCAACGAAGGCATCCTTCGGGAATAAACAACGCTCATTGGTGGAAAAGAGCTTGTAATTTTAATTGATTGGTTGGTAAATGGAATACCTCTAATGGTAAAGCCACGCTAGACTGCCGTTAAACCCAATTTTGAGATATGGCCAAAAGAAAAGACTTAAAACGTATTGTCCCCAGTTGCTATAGCCGTATTTTCCGTCATGTGATAGTCTATCGCCATATCGGGTACAAATTCCAGACTCCATGCTGATACTAAACAGAAAAGCTCAATATCACTTTGCCCAACCCGGGGATCGAATCCGAAACCTCAGGATGGTAGTCGTAACGCGCAAGCAATACCACTACGCCACCGAAGTAGAGAAACTTGTTTGTCTTTTGAAATGTAAGACTTGAGAGATTTCTAGATGGCCATTGGCCAGCAAGTATGCTTTTTAAATCATCATCATCATCGTCAGCCATAGGACGTCCACTGCTGAACATAGGCCTCCCCCAAAGATTTCCAGATCGACCTGTAGGAAGCGGCTTTTTAAATATTCGATTTAAATTATATACTATTTTAGTTATGATGTATCTAACATTCTTCTTTATTCATATACAGCCTCCGTGGCGCAGCGGGCGAGTAGCCGTCTGTGAAGCGAGAGGCCGCCGGTTCGATTCCCGCATTGAGAAATATGTTTGTGTGGCCCACAGATATTTGTTTCAAGTCTGGGTGTTGTGAGACCGAAAGTCTCTCATAGTCTCTGACACCACACTAAGTATAACCTGTATCGTGACAGGTTATACCTAGTGTGGGGTCAGGACAAGGTGTGTGACTGTTGGGTGTATTTATTTATTTAAATAAAAAACTAAAAAATAGCACTAGTTTTTAAACAGTATTAGCGAGCTATTCGGATGATTGCGCTGTCGCAATGGATGCGCGCCTAATGGACTGTTCACTGTTCACTGTGCACTGCATCCGATAACCATCCGTTGTGGTTAAGAGATAAACAAATATTTGTAGGTTGGGGTTTATTTTTGTGGTAACTGGTAAAAGTATATAGACACATAATCATCAATATAATATACCCTAGATGCTAAGTTCCTTGCAAATATCCTCCTAAAAAGTGGTCTGAGAAATAAAACAAATAAAAACATGACAAGTTCTAAATAAATCAACACAAATATAACTTTATGCACGTGTTATAAAGTAGCTTTTTAAATGAAACGAGCAAGCGTTCTTAAAATTTGAATTTCGAAGTTTAGAATTCTATCGGCGTCCTACTGTAGGCAAAAGGAGTGCTTAAGCTCCTTTGCTGTCCCATTTTCCGATCGTCAACTGTGCCTCTAGGTAAATAATATATCGATGCACATAATACACAAAAAAACGGCCAAGTGCGAGTCGGACTCGCGCACCGAAGGTTCCGTACAAACCTGTGGGTATGTAATGAATTTCGCAATTTTTCCTTTATCTGTGTTATAATGGCGGGTACACACCGGCGGGACAAAGGCGAAAGATTGTTCGGGAAGGGGTCAGTGTGGGCGCAACACCAAAGCCGAACGAACCAACGGAGGCGTTCAGTCCCGTTCGTTCGGATTCGGTGTAGAAACTCGGAGATATCTCAAACTCACCGGCCTAGACTGTCCTACCGACTAGGCCCTTGCCTTGCATCTGCCCTTATTCCTTATTACACCGTCATCATCATCATCAGCCATAGGACGTCCACTGCTGGACATAGGCCTCCCCCAAAAATTTCCAGATTGACCTGTTGGAAGCGGCCTGCATACAGCGACTTCCTGCGACCTTTATCAGGTCGTCGGTCCACCTTGTAAGTGGACGTCCTACGCTGCGCTTGCCGGTACGTGGTCTCCACTCGAGAACTTTTCTGCCGTACTATGAGGTTAATGCAACATTATGTATCAGAATGGATTTGTCTTAATTGTTAAGACCAGCTTAAGGCTTAACGGCAATACTTGGGTATCCAATTCAGTGCAAAGCATGTCAAAAATCATCTTGTCTAATCTGGGATTCAAACCTTAGGCCTCTTAGTTCACATAATGCCACTAGACAGGAGGCTAAATTCAACTAAAGTTATTTGGTTCATATACAAAACCAAACATCATAGCAATAAAAAAGTAATTGAATCCATATAACCAGTCGCTACATTAAAATGATCAACCATCTGGGTTCTTTTATGACATAAAGTGGAGATCAAAAGTTGTGTCGTTACTTTTTTATGATAACTACTTACCACAGTTACTCTGCGAGTCATATAATGCAAAGATGAAAGCATAGAAATCTCGCAATTGAGGTAAAATGTGAACTCCTTAAATGTACGAATATCTGTAGCCCGAGCACGAAAAACTAATGTAAATGTAAATATATTCGAGTTCGCTGCGCACTGATGACGTTTGGTTAATATTTCATACAAATTTTATAGACGCGCATCGAGTTCGAATATATTTACATTAGTTTTTCGTGCTCGGGCTACTGATCATTATGTTTTCTTTCTATCTGCTCTTATCCCACCTTAATGTGGGTCGGCGCAACACAGTTTATCACACATATTGCAGAAAGGATTTGGATTCGTTTTTACGACCGGCTGTCTCACTAACGTCAACCCCCCCCCCTTTAGAGGCCCAGTCCCGGGAAAATCAAATCAGAAAAATCTCCATTCCCGACTTGGAATTGAACCCACGACCTCCCAGTCCACAGCCCATATATGCTGCCACTAAACAAAGGAGATGAAACTCCTTCATAATCTAATTCTAAAATCTCATTGATATTTTAAATCTGAAGGACAAGGAAATAAACTTCAGCGACTCACCTGGCTTCAAAGTTATCAACGACAACTGAACTTTGAAACATGGGAACGCTTTTACAATGCATTAGAGTTTCAAAGTAGAAGAGTCGCCTGTAATATAAGTATTAATCGAGTGAAAAGTTGCAAGTGATGCAGTTAGTGTCATGGGAGTAAATAATGGTGTGTTTTTATTATAAACCTTATCAGTGGCGTAACTATATCATCTGAGGCCCATGGCAAATGCATTGGGTGGGGCCCCCGTAAAAATGGTGACGTTGTAATTGAATTTTTTTTATAGCAGATATTGGCAAACGAGCAGGTGTGTCACCTGATGGTAAGTGATCTCCACCGCCCATAGACACCCAAGACGCAAAAAGAAGCATGGGGCGTTGCCAACCTAAAAGGAGGAAATGGAAGAGGAGGGGAAAGGGATTGGGAAAGGGAGGGGGGGGATGTTCCACCGGAAATCTCACTCACCGAACGAAACGCGACACCAAGCTGCCACTTTACGTCGGTTTTCTGTGGGTTTCTTTTTTGAATTTTAATAAATCACCTGAATTAGTTAAAAACATAACATAAGCTCGCGGCAGCTCGGGCTGGGGGCCCGTAGCATTTTGCCCGCCCTGCCAGCCGATAGTTCCGCCACTGAACTTTGTGTTCTGTATATTATACATTTTCTATATATTATATATACTGTTCTATCTATCTAGTTCTGTATATTATATATACTGAAATATTGCCGCTTCCTTGCATCGATATATTATTTACCTAGATGCACAGTTGACGCTCGGAAAATGGGACAGCAAAGAAGTGCTTAAGCACTCGTTTTGCCTACAGTCGGACGTCGATAGAATTCTAAATTTCAAAATTCAAATTAAAGAACGCTTGCTAATTTCGTTTAAAAACCTACTTTATAACAAGTGCTTAGGGTTATATTTGTGTTGATTTAATTACAACTTGTGATCGTTTTCTTTGTTTTATTTCTGAGACCACTTTTTAGGAGGATATTTGCAAAGAACTGTGCATCTAGGGTATAATATATTGATGCTTCCTTGGTTTGGTGGTTTCATATCCAGATCTGGTAAGGAGTCTTTCCATTACGAATTTCCAGGGCGGAGTAGGAGTTAAGTACAAATGAGAAACATATGAAGATAGGATACGAAGGCAGACGACTCACCTAGTGGTAAGTGGTACCACCAAGCCGCCGTCTACGTCTCTCCGTCTTTGTTTGAAGAAGATCTTGTCATAGCTGATGGAGCATCGAGGACGAAAGTTCAATCCAGTGTTGGGGAAATGGGGAAAATGACCTTTGGAAAACACTGTACTGGAAATAGGAGTTTCTAGTGGCATGTTTGAACTATACCTTTATACCACCGACTGCTCTGAGAATAAAAAAAATAAAAGTACAATCATAAATACCAGCATCAGCATCATCATCATCATCATCATGAGCCACAGGACTGCTGAATATAACCAAAAAACCTCACTCAACATTTCTAAATTTCATTAATTTTCGTATTTACTTCATGAGTCTTCCACAGCAGATAATTCTCGGAAAGCTATCTGTATAAATGTTCTTTGTTACCTATACCAGCTATTTAATAAGCACGCTTGACTTCAAATCCTTTTATTGTCAAACGCCCCTTCAACTGTGGAGTGGCACCAAGTTACAGTGGACTTTGTGAAAGTTACATTACCTTCCGTTTAACTTTTCAATGAACTTTCAGGCTAAATCTGACCAACTAACTTGCTGTTATTGCATGTTGTCTAAAGTCTGAACTTTGTACGAGTGGAATTAGAATACGAAAGACCGTATCGTTTGTGAGTTAATATTACATAACATATCATAAGCTCACGCCTGTATCCCCGAAGGGGTAGGCAGAGGCGTACTAGCGAACTAGAACACCCACATTTCACCGAGCTTAGTTCCGTCCCAGATGTGATAGGGGGCGAGCCTATCGCCATATCGGGCACAAATTCCAGACTCCGGGCTGATATGGAAAAATCCAATATCACTTTGCCCGACCCGGGGATCGAACCCGAGACCTCAGAACCGTAGTCGTACCGAAATACCACCACGCCACCGAGGCAGTCACCGAGTTAATATTATGATTACAAAATCTTTCTCTCTCTCTTCCCAGCTTTAATACTTCATGGTGGTGGGGTCAGCAGCATATTCGTGTTTCAGATAGGATTCGGCTTAGTTTTTACGACAGACTGCATGCTTGACAGTAACCACTGTGAGTTTAGACTCGATCATTTAACAAACTGACACTATGTGCACGAATAGCGCCTCTTTACTTATTTTTCGGGATTGTACGCATCGCATAACGCACGAAGTTTAACTTGCAGTAATACCGCGAAAGTTATCCGTGAGAAATAGAAATATGGGAGTTATGTACTTGTTTTATAATAGCAAAATTGCCTGGACAAAGTTGCACGAGATTTTATTGCGAGAAAAATATTTTAAACGTCACAACTTCGGAGGGAACCGTTTGTGATATATTTCGTTCTGCGGACCGCATTAAGCATTCGGATGGCTGTATCTTTTGTAATATCTTCATGCTGGGTTTGAATTTCACAAGCATTGTTTGAGGTCATTTACCTTCAAGCAAGCCATTTCTAAATATTTTCGTTCTTTTAATCCTAACAAACTTTGGGTACTTTTTATTTTGGGAAGAGACTTTTGCTTTATCATGTAAGCGAAACTGACATAAATGTAATCTTCAATATATGTCAGATTAGTTTTTACTTGAAGTGACGACCATGTGGAGGTTTTCTCAACGTATTTCCATTGATTCTTCACTTCGAGCCCTAGATTCCCCCCCCCCCCAAAATTGATATTTCCAAAAATACTTTCCTAGCGGGTAAGCGTCATAAAATAAACCTATGTTCCAAATTTCAGATTTCGAGGAATACTTTTGGTTGTGCATTTGATTTTAGAAGTATATTCGTCTTAAAATTACCTCAAATACCATCAATAACACTCAGAGTTAAACCAATTCTCGTAAGTATATAGGTCTAATCAATCGCACACAGTTAAATATTTAAGTACACAATAAATTCGAGCTATCTCACTAAAATACCGTCCAGCGAATAAGATGTCAGTATCGGATCTGAAATATGGAGGGTAATTTAAACGAACGTGCTTTACTAGCACTTCGATTCAGCTATCTTATTTCTAAAATAGTAGTGTTATCGTTGTTTTGGGATTTTTAAGGAGTCTAGGTTTTGCTAATGGCGTCACCTCCGTAAAAGTATTTTCTAGGATCATCATCATCAGCCATAGGACGTCCGCTGCTGAACATAGGCCTCCCCCAAAGATTTCCAGATCGACTTAGGATATAAAGGTTTAATCTGTGGGTTACGATTTAAGAGCCATTTCACAAAATGCGACTGCTCCAGATTAGGTAAATAACTCACGAAGTTCGTTCGAATCGACAAAAAGTGAAGATAAGGGATCATGGCGCGACTAAAACATTTTGATACTTTCGCATTTCACTGAACTCGAGTTATCCGAATTTTAATTTTATTATTTATCATAATGTAATATTGTAAACTATTATATAGAACTAGCTGACCCGCGCAACTTCGTCTGCGTAGGAGAGAGAGGGTTGAAAGAATGAGTTGTATGCACCTATAATCCCATAATTCTAAAGGAGGTAATGAGATGATCTACTTTGGTCCGTTTTCGTCAGTCACCCAGTCAGTACCCTCGTCAGTTACCCCGTCCATCACCCCGTCAGTTACCCCGTCAGTCACCCCGTCCATCACCCCGTCGGTCACCCCGACAGTCACCCTGCCGGTCAACCCGTCGGTCACCCCATCTATCTGCTTGATTGTCACCCCGTCTGTCACCCGTCTGTCACCCAGTCTGTCACCCGTGTGTCACCCGTCTGTCACCCTGTATGACACCCATCTGTCACCCAGTCTGTCACCTGTCTGTCACCCGTCTGTCACCCGTCTGTCACCCAGTCGGTCACCCCATCTGTCTGCTCGATTGTCACCCCGTCTGTAAAATCTGTAATATCTGGAAAATCTTTTTTCACGCACCGGCGCCATCTACTTAAAATATTGGTTTGTAGTACATGCTATGTATCAGAGATGGCGCTGTATGTGAAAAAAGATTTTCCCGCTTTTCTGTTGAAATTTTTCCTGAATTTTCTTTACTATAAACCTCACGGAGCCCGAGACCTTTCCAACGAATGCAAAACCGTGGAAATCGGTTCTTACGTTCTGGAGTTATAGCGTCAGGAAGGAAAACCCGACTTATTTTTATATAGTAGATATGTAGATATAGAATATGTAGATGGATACTAAAACAAGCCAGTCTTATTACAACATAGCGTAATATTAAATTAAATTTATATATATATATTTCCCGAAAAGGCATTGACAAAATTAGGTTCAATTTTTATCTTTTAACATTACTATTACGCTTTTAATTGTCCTCCGTATATGTGGAAATGTTATTGATACCAACTTTCTTAAACAAAATAACGGATTTATATCACAATCTTGATTATTACATCTTCGTGTTTCCGAAATAGATGAAGCCATTTGCAGGCGTGTATGTATAGTTATGATGATGTTATGATATATATGAAACAACAAAACTAACTATTCTAATAACATACGGATTTCGTAATGACGGCGCTAAAAATCATCAATACATATAATAAGAATGTAAATATCGCGCGTCTGTACATTGCTGAGATTTCCAAAAAAACTAATTGGGGGGTTCAGGAATAGTAATAGAACACATTATTATCATTTTTAGAATTTTTGTCTGTCTGTCTGATTGTTTCACCACGTATCAAATGAAAACCACCAAAGTAATTTTACGGAACTGGATAGAAAATCATAGACCACATCTTGGATTAACATTTTGATTTTGTTTTATTTAAATAGGCCAACTCTGTCAAAAGATACGGATATTTTTGTTCTGTGTGTTCTTTATAGCCTGAAAGTGATTTTCAAATTTATCAATAGATGGCATTACCATATTTTCTGAGTCATATTGAATATTTTACGAATTGTGTACCATTTTAAAATCGTTTAGTGATCCGGGGTCGAAATCTAAAAAAATGACCGCCATTTTGTTTTTCTTTGTTTTTGGGCCTATTGACTTCAAAATCAAAATCGCGGTCGCCCCGTGGATCCAAACGACGAAACCGATATCAAATCTGTCAAAAGTGGCCGCGATTTTGTTTTTCTTTGTTTTTGGGCAGATTGATTTCAAAATCGATATCTAAATCGCCCCATTGTAGAATATTTAGACTAAAACGACAGGGTGGATCGATAAATCAAAAGTTTTTACCGTTGGCCCTACAAAACATGCGTGCGAAGCCGCGGGCAAAAGCTAGTAGTTAATATAAGTCAATAAGCCATATAAGTCAATTAGTTTTATGTTTATGAGCATTTATTTATAATAACCTAGTTTTTACTTGCAGCTCCACATACTTGAAATTGTAGGATTGAAGGGAAAAGTTTATGATTTGTCGATCCGGTCTGTCATTTTAATTTGAATATTCTACATGCGCATGTGGCGCAGCGGCCGAGTAGGCTATGAATCGTGAGGTCGCTGGTTCGTTCCCGCCCCCCAAGACAAGTGTCTGTGTGACACAGATATTTGTTGTAATTATTTTTTTATTGAGAGAGAATCCCTTCAGTCCTACAAAATACGCGTGCGGAGCCGCGGGTAAAAGCTAGTATAATATATTTTATTTACATAGATTACTACCTAACAAATATTACATCTAAATATATAATATTTTTTTTAGTTTTGACCCCATATCCGCCCTTCCGAACCTACTCGGTAGCCCAGATATCGATTTTGAAGTAAATCGGGTCAAAAACAAAGAAAAATAAAAAGGGCGTCCACCTTTTCAGTTATGACACCAGATCTGGCGTTGAAAATTACGGGGAAAAACCCAGATATTGATTTTGAACTCAAAGAAAGAAATAAAATAAACTTTATTCAGCCAATGTCTCAGGCAACAGTGAGTGGGAGAGAACAAAAAAAATAAGACAGAATATGTAGCACTAAAGATCAAAGATAAAAAAATCAAAATTTCAAACCCTATTTTATCCCTTTTTGGGGTAAAAAAAATCACAACCTCTGTCTGATCCTAGGGCTAAACTTTCATCAAAATCAGTTTGATCAGCGGTATCTGAATTCGTATATATACTTTCATCCCATATTTCATGCCTTTAGGGGTTGATTTAAACTCCATTTGAGTCCCTAGGGTCAAAGGTATTCTTATTTTATCAAATCTGCTATTTCATCAAAATCTATTAAGCGGGGTTTTATCCCATTAGGGGTTGATTTAAAAAATAAGAAGACTTTGTGTTAATCCAGGATGTCAGCAACTCCCATAATAAATTTCATCAAAATCTATTCAGTCGTTTTTGCGTGAAAGAGTACCAAACATACACACACACATACACACACACAAACTTTCGCATTTATATTCGTTCGATGGTGATTATAACAAAAACTGAAAACCGACTTCAAAAATGAACACCTAAAACGTCATCAAATCTTAAAAATTTTGAAGTCGCGTTTCAGTTTTTGTTAAACTTTAATTATTTTTTATCTATTTTTGTGTAATATTGAAAGAATTATCCACCAACTCTTAATAGTTAAGGAGTTATAATTTACATCATCAGCTCAGCAACATGAGATGAGTACCAGACGCAAATACCAATATAGTTTTAGAAAATATATAAAACACACTTTGGGTCCCTATAAAGTTTGATAGTTGCCCTCGATTTTTATAGGATCCCATCATCAGATCCTGATTTGGTGCCAATGGGACCATCTGAAAGGTATACTCTTTTCAACAAAAAAATAACTTCACGAATCGGCCTAGGCGTCTTCGAATAATCGGGGAACATACATAAAAAAGACTCCGACAAATTGTTAACCTCCTCCTTTTCTTGAAGTCGGTTAATAAAATGCAATTACAGTACAATGAGGTACAATAATAAAATTATATAACGTACTAAAAAAAATTAACTCTCATGGATCAAAACTTGTCAGTTGTGGTATATTTTGTAATTACGTATTCTATAGTGTTCGGGAGCAGCACGGAAAAAATCGACACAGGTCCTGCTCCGACGAGCGCTGGCGCGCGACTGATTTCCGAACGCAAATTCATTGCAATTTTGTGCGATGTATTTTTTGTAATAAAAAAGTGATCAATAAAAATATTTCCAATTGACCTACAAAATTAGGTTGTTTATAAAACAAAGTTTATTTTGGTACAGATTGTTTCTTGTAATTTGCTTTTCTTCTTTGCAAAAACTCGCGATAAACTTCGGATATAAATCGTAAAAATCGTCACAGTCTTTATTTTTTTTTACAATCAGTGTGATTAATTATCGATATTCTGTCAACCAAACGTCAACAGTTTTATATGCCTGATATCTAGGATTTTTCTCGTGTCTATTTAATGACTTTTAATAAGAAAATTAGGAGCCTAAAGATGACCTGTTTCGTTATTTTCAAGAAACAAGGTACGGGAGATTAATCGCTACTAAAAAATCAAAGTAGTATTAGTAAATGTTTTAAACAATACGTCAACAAAAAGAATCGATCTATATTTTGAATGTATTCAATGGCATTCAACCCGTTCTTATCATGGTAAATTACGCGCTCAAAATCTTGGAAATCTCGCATAATATGTGAAATGCCTCTTAAGAAAGATGAGCAGATGACCAACTTTATGACACAGTGGTTACTGTCACCCATAGATGAGATTCAATATAGGCAACGCCAAGCCGCTGCCTAGCTTCATATTTATGTGATTAAATCTTTTCGCCACCTAACGAAGATATTTTAAGGCGTGGGGTCTTTTTTGTATTTAGTCTTTGTATTTGGTTTCATGAACACTTTTAAGCGAGGATTAACCTAAACAGTGTTTTGTTTCTTTTAGGCGCAATTGCACCACCCGTCGAGAAAAGCTAAAGTTGAAAGAAAATATTTTATACGGATTCTATGACGATTTGTTTTAATTTTTAAAAATACAGACGAATTGAGGACCTCCTCCTTTTTAAAAGTCGGTCGAAAATACACACAAGAGAGAAAAGTCAGAGAAGTTCACTAGTTATTTTAAATTTAATCACCGGTTAAAAGTTTTATTTTCATATTCATCGTTTATTTCTCCAGAACAGAAATTGAGCAAACACGCGTAGGACGAAAATTGCTGTTAGTTAGCAGTTATTATAACTTCTCTTTAACTTTTGATATTTGTGTAGGCGCTGTTTTCCTTCAAAACTATTCTCAATGGCTGAAATCAAAAATTATGAATTCTTAAATCACTTCTTGTGAAATATTTGTTTGAAAGTTAGACAATCTTTAGGAATTATTTTATAGTTTTAGGAGTGATGGCTTTGAATAATCTAGCCTGATTTAAATTGTACTTTATCTCTACGCTTATTTTTGCTCTCAATTACGCCTGTGTAGGAATCTTTCCCAGTCAGATTTACTTACTATTTCTTCTCAGTACAAGTTTCAGAGCACTATTTTACACCTATAGGGATCCCCGGGTCGGGCAAAGTGATATTGGATTTTTCCATATCAGCCCGGAGTCTGGAATTTGTGCCCGATATGGTGATAGGCTCGCCCCCTATCACATCTGGGACGGAACTAAGCTCGGAGAAATGTGGGTGTTCTAGTTCGCTAGTGGGCCTACCCCTTCGGGGATATAGGCGTGAGCTTACGTGAACAAATATCTAAAATCCATATTCCTTCTATATATAATAGATAATCACAAGTTTAAAAACTTACAGATCGACTTCAAATCCGATCGTAATTGTATTTATATGGGACCACCCTTGAAATAAGCTCTATCGAATACAAAAATAATTTTGAAAATCGGTCCACATTTGGCGATATCGCGTAACATACATAAAAATAAAAACAAAATACAGACGAATTGAGATTCTCCTTTTTGGAAATCGATCGAAAATGAATCTCTGTGAAAAATTATAAATTTTTTTATTCCATGGATTGCTACTGGGCCTTAATGAGTCCGTGAGTAAAGCAAGATATATTTTTTTAAATAATATGTGAATATTTAAAGGTGTTAAGGGAATACGTCTTATATATAATATTTTAGTATAACGGTAATTCGATGGTCAAAACAGCATTTTTTTTGCATTATTTATTTCGCACTTAACTTTTTGACAAAGTACTCCTCATTTATTTTTTTAAAGAGTCAATAATTAACACATAACATAACATAAGCTTGCGCCTGTATCCCCGAAGGGGTAGGCAGAGGCGTACTAGCGAACTAGAACACCCACATTTTGCCGAGCTTAGTTCAGTCCCAGATTTGATAGGGGGCGAGCCCATCGCCATATCGGGCACAAATTCCAGACTCCGGGCTGATATGGAAAAATCCAATATCACTTTGCCCGATCCGGGGATCGAACCCGAGACCTCAGAACCGTAGTCGTACCGAAATACCACCACGCCACGGAGGCAGTCAATAATTAATGTTTTATTTAATTTAACGAGGCTTTCTGTATGCCTAAAAAACTTAATCTGATTATGTTAAATTACAGACTCACACTACGATACTTGAAAGGGATCCTAATGTTCTCTTCACGTATATAGATGTTATAATACGGTATATCATACCTTCTGATTCACTGTTTAATTAAATTTAATACATTAAAACAAATGTATATAGACTTAACAAAAGTTCGCAGACACAAAGGGATATTTACCGAAAATAATGTAAACGTAGACAAAATATCATCGACAAAACAGTCAATACAATATGATAATGAAGACTTAGATATGCGATGATATAAAATACGTTCGTATCGGAGCTATCGTTTGTTAAATAAAACTTTGAAATTTAAATATGAAATGCAGCCTTAGAATTGAAGGAATGTTCAAATACTTATTCGAATGCCTCGGTGGCGTGGTGGTATTTCGGTACGACTACCGTACTGAGGTCTCGGGTTCGATCCCCGGGTCGGGCAAAGTGATATTGGATTTTTCCATATCAGCCCGGAGTCTGGAATTTGTGCCCGATATGGCGATAGGCTCGCCCCCTATCATATCTGGGACGGAACTAAGCTTGGCGCAATGTGGGTGTTCTAGTTGGCTAGTGCGCCTCTGCCTACCCCTTCGGGGATACAGGCGTGAGCTTATGCTATGTGTTATGTTATTCGAATTTAGAGAAGCTAATATTTTTGTGGTTATTCAATGAATATACATATGTACACATCATCATCCTTATAAGACATACTGGCGAAGTGGTATTGCGTGCTTGGTAGGACTATCGTCCTGAGGTCTCGGGTTTGATCCCCGGATGGGGTAAAGTGATATTGTTTTTTTTTAAACAACAGCCCGGAGTCTGGAATTTGTTCTTGATGTGGCGAAAGGTTCGTCCACTGTCACATCTGGGACGGAACTAAGCCCGGCGAAATATGAGTCCTAGTTCTCTAGTACGCCTCTGACTGCCCCTTCGGGTATACAGGCGTGAGCTTATTATATTTACTGCCAGCATTCTAACAGATAACTCATTTTACTATGCAGTAGAAACACCTCGGAATCAGATCTAGCGGTGCTCGCTCAAACAATTCCCGCAATATTTTAAGATGATACTCTAAAAACTATAAAATCAAAGTTCAACGATCTAGCGAGATCGGATTTTTCCGATAAGCGCACGACCCGAGTGTAAGCAAGGAGTATTTGTTGCCTCGGGCGCTATCCCGTGCTGGGTGATATCAAGTCACGTAGTTTATGTACCGTGCTTCTATATCGATAAATATAGTTAGAGATGGGCTTATTTGCTTAAAATGGATAACAAGTTGAAACGTTATGCTTATTTAACTAAACAAAAAACAGTGTTACATTCAAATTTCTTAAATTCTAGTTTACATTTGTTGACAAAATATTGTAACATTGTATGTACTACTACTGTAGCAAATTAAACAATATATCAGTGATATATCGTCGGTAATCACAGTTACGAGATAGTTATAATTACATGAGCCAGTTTGTCAGTTCAACTAGACTATGGTAAAACTTATGAGTAGAACAGGATTTAGATACAAATAAGCAACTTATTTTATTGTTAATTTGCTTAATAGCTTATTCACTGCAAACACATTTGTTCAAGTAATATATAGCCTGGCGACCTTTTTTTTAGGTCTACGCTCCCCTCGTTGTATGCAAAGCGTAGTTTGGCGCCTGGCGACCTTTTTCCCTTTGATGTATTTGTAATTCCACGAATGTTTTTCCTATATATCAATTATCAATTTCTCATTAACTACTTTACGTATTAACATTAATTGCTTACTATATTTAGCGTGCTTATTTTAAAAAGTACGGTTTGTTATCTGCTTTCGTTTAAACGCCCACTTCTAAATATAGTGCATTAGAGGATTTGCTGCCTCCTTTGTGTAGCGGCAGATGTGAACCGGGATGTCTTGGGTTCGATTCCCATGTCAGGCGGATGTTCTAACTCGATTTGTCTGACACTGGATCCCTCAGCGCAGGTTTGACATCAGGCCGGAAATCGGTCGTAAAAATCTTAGGCTATTTTTTTTTTGCATCCATTTCAGCTATAGGACAGAGGTGACGGAGGAGGTCCCGCAAAGTTTTATAGTTAGTATTTTAATAATAATGTAAATCGGTGATGTTTTTTAATATAATACCTAACTTATAGGCGATTATTTATATATTACCTTTATTTATTGTTTAGTTTTCTTTTTATGATTTTACTCCAACTCTCATATGATAAAGGGCTAGCATATCGCCATATCGAGCGCAAATTCCAGACTCCAGGTTGACGCTGAATAGAGAAACCCAATACCACTTTGCCCCACCCGGATATCGAACCCGAGACATCGGGACGATAGTTGTACCGCGCACCCAATACCACTACGCCACCGAGGAACTCCCTGTTTTCGACCTACTTCCAAAAGGAGAAGGTACCCAATTCGTCTGTATTTTTTATGTATATTACGCGTTATCTTCGCCAAATGTGGACCGATTTTCAAATTAATTTTGTGTCCGATAGAGATTCTAAGGGTTTCATATAAATTTATCACGATCAGTAACCCGAGCACGAAAAACTAATGTAAATGTAAATGTATTCGAGTTCGCTGCGCACTGATGACGTTTGGTTAATATTTCATACAAATTTCATAGACGCGCATCGAGTTCGAATATATTTACGGTTGTCAGAAATGTTCCTGCTCAGGCCGCAGATCAAAGTCGATCCGTAAAGTTTCAACATAACATAACATAAGCTCACGCCTGTATCCCCGAAGGGGTAGGCAGAGGCGCACTAGCGAACTAGAACACCCACATTTCGCCGAGCTTAGTTCCGTCCCAGATGTGATAGGGGGCGAGCCTATCGCCATATCGGGCACAAATTCCAGACTCCGGGTTGATATGGAAAAATCCAAAATCACTTTGCCCGACTCGGGGATCGAACCCGAGACCTCAGAACCGTAGTCGTACCGAAATACCACCACGCCACCGAGGCAGTCAGTTTCAGGCAGAAAGTTTCAAACTTGCGATTATTAATACCTCATTACACAAACGCACCTCGTGCACACGTCCCAAAAAGTTTAGTTCAAAATTGCTGAACAAAATTCTAAGACAGAACACCCAGGGGCAACATTCTGTTATCAGTGTACGGTTGAGTGAACCCGGTGAGACCATGTGGACCGATCCAGAGTTTATGATTTGTGAAATTCTCTCAACAAGGACGGAGATATCGCGACTTCGGAACGGTCCAAACGGCGACTGAATACCTAAGTTTCACCTTTGACGTGGTGCTCTGAATAAACGTTGTCCCGCTAAGCTGTTGGAAAGATTTTGACTGGTAAAATCAATTTATATAACATAAACATAACATAAGCTCACGCCTGTATCAAGGGGTAGGCAGAGGCGCACTAGTGAACTAGAACAACCACATTTCCCCGAGCTTAGTTCCGTCCCAGATGTGATAGGGGGCGAGCCTATCGCCATATAGGGCACTAATTCCAGACTCCGGGCTGATAGGGAAAAATCCAACATCACTTTGCCCGACCCGGGGATCGAACCCGGGACCTCAGAACCGTAGTCGTAAGGAAATACCACCACGCCACCGAGGCAGTCAATCAATATCAATTTATATGTCATTGTTGAATTGGTGAAGTTGTAGGCAGGGTCAGGTCTGGGATATTCAAAGCATTCTACAGCGATAAATGATAATGGAAACTTGAATTTGTGATGAATTTTTTTTCTGGCTCTTTGGGTCAGTTGTAGTATATTTGCAAACCATCTATGGTGTAGTTAATTATTTTTAGCATACACAAAGCCATTCCTTTGCGACGATTTACAAGTCGCATTCCGATTTTAAAATCCCCATCCCCAATCTTAATAATTGAAGTACAATCTTTATTTTTTAACTTTAGCATTAAGAATTGAAATAAAACTATTTTTACGGGTACTACGGGTACTACGGGTCAGTCTGACCCGTGGCAACGAAGACTGCAAAGCCTTCGAAACGTCGGGAATAGTAATTAAAACCTTATCGTGATAGAATCCGTAAAAATAGTTTTATTTCAATGTATAATATTCGCGTAAACTTAAGAAATCATTTAGCATTAAGAGCGCTTTAGCAAAATCTTGCCGCTCAAGTTTAGGTATTTTATGACAGCGCTGCACCTGTGTGCGTCGCACACATGCCCGAATTGCAATCCGGCACGTAAACTCAATGTATACTTGGATTGAAAACTCTTGATCCTTAGTAGTAAGTAGTTAGAAAAATAAACTTCAATGTCGGATCGACGCATCATATTTATACACGCTTTATTTCAAGCATGTTGCTGAAAGGTGCTTTCTAACTGATTGTTGTACTCAGTCTGGGTAGTCATGCTCGTTTAAATGTCTATGTTAGCGATGCCTATAGGCACAATAAATAAATAAATTGCATAATTTATTTGCCTTGCCCTTCGGAAATAATAATAAAACGTCTGTCACCTCTTTGATCTAGTGATAGCGTAAATAGGCTGTGAACCAGGAGGTCCTGGTATAGATTTTCAAGTCAGACGTGTATTGTTCTAGCAAGATTTACCGGGAATTAGATCCCCAACAGAGATAAGAATGTTTTTTCCAAGCCAGATAAACTAAACGGTGGACCAAAATCGTTTGCAAATTTGAAACATGAATATAATTAAAACTAGAAATGATACAAATGATTCCTTGGACGTAACAAACATCTATGTTTTTTAATGATGTCTCGTCGTCGGGAATCTAGCAAACATCTTTGCAAGTCTTTGAAAACTCTTTGACACATGCTGCCGGTGATTTTTTCGTGGATGTTTTATTTTAATCGAGATATTGTTGTCGGTTTCTTAGATATACACAACTTTTCAGGTATCCCCACACGAAAAATTCGCAAGGTACGGGCCGGGCTCCTCAGAGACAATGGAATATCAAAATGACGGTCTTTTTCGTAAGTTTTGACACCTGTTCCGTCGTTAGGAGCTATGTGGCGACCAGATATCGATTTTGAAGTCTATCGGCCCAAAAACAAAAAAAAACAAATGACGGCCCACTTTGACAGTTTTAACATCGGTTCCGTCGTTTGGAACCACGGGGCGACTCAGATATCGATTTTGAAGTCAATCGGCCCAGAAACAAAAGAAAAACAAAATGGCGGTCACTTTTGACAATTCTGACACCGGTTCCGACGTTTGGAACTACGGGGCGCCTCAGATATCGATTTTGAAATGAATCGGCCCAAAACAAAAAAAGACAAAATGGCGGCCAATTTTGACAGTTTGACATCGGTTCCGTCCTTTAGAACCACGGGGCGACACAGATATCGATTTTGAAGTCAATCAGCCCAGAAACAAAGAAAAACAACATGGCGGTCACTTTTGACAGTTTTGACATTGGTTGCGTGTTTCGAACCACGGAGTGACCCAGATATCGATTTTGAAGGCAATCGGCCCAAAAACAAAGAAAAACAAAATGGCGGCCAATTTTGACAGTTTTGACATTGGTTGCGTCGTTTCGAACCACGGAGTGACCCAGATATCGATTTTGAAGGCAATCGGCCCAAAAACAAAGAAAAACTAAATGGCGGCCAATTTTGACTGTTTTTACATCGGTTCCATCGTTTGGAACCACGGGGTGACCCAGATATCGATTTTTAAGTCAATCGGCACAGAAACAAAGAAAAACAAAATGGCGGTCACTTTTTAGATTTTGACCGCGGATCACTTAACGACTTTAAAATGGTTCAGAATTCGTAAAATATTCAATATGACTAAGAAAATATGGTAACGCCATCTATTGATAAACTTAAAAATCACTTTCAGGCTTTATAGAACTCACAACAATCGCACACATGATACAAAAATATCCATATCTTTTGATAGAGTTGACCGATTTCAATAAAACAAAGCCTAAATGTTCTTCCAAGATGTGGTCTACGATTTTCTATCCAGTTCCGTAAAATTACTTTGGTGGTTCTCATTTGATGCGCGGTCAAACATACAAACAGACAGACCGACAGACAGACAGACAGAAAAAAAATCTAAAAATGATAAAAATGTATCCTATTATTAATTCTAAACCCCCCCAATTAGTTTTTTTGGAAATCTATGTAATGTACAGACACGCGATATTTACATTCTTATTATATGTATTGATGATGATGATATTGACTTGTCATAAGAGGTATTTATTAGCCTACATTTCATTTTATTTCAGTGTAGATCAATTACCATCTGGTGACCCATCTGCTGGTTTGACAGTCTCAAAAGCACGCTTAGGCTCAATCTTGACAAAAATTGCATGTAGCGACGCATGATGCATACATAAGTTCATGATATGTTAATAAGTATAAGGATAAGTTCATACTGATTTTAAATAATATCCCTAGTCTCAGTTTTCCGCATGGCAAAGGCCTCCTCTAACTCCCTCTGTTGGGTCCTATCCCGTTTTATTCTTTTTGGCGAAGAAGTTACACGAAGAGGCAGTCATAATAACCGCATAATATCCCGCCACCCCTGAGCCCATCCCTCTTATGGTTTTCTTTAATAAACTCAAACAGACGGTCGATATTTGAAAAAACTTTTGGCCCACACTTTATACCGTATGGTAAGCGCAGTGCACTCAAAAAAACTCCAGTAATCACAAAATATTACATTCAAATGCTTGTTCACACTACGAAGAGGGAACTAGTAAATAAAATTGAGGGGCCACTGCCACTTCAACTTGCTAATCCGTTGACTTATGTCAAGAATGTTCGTTCTTCTAAGGATAGGTAGATACCCCATGTAATAGACATTTTTCTATATCCAGAGTTTACTATACTAATTTTGTAGTGTGCACAACATGAAAATTCGACATGATCGTCGTCTTATGCATGTTCATTTTAAGACCCCTAGTTGGAACAGTTGGAAATATTATATTACCTAAAAAGAGTACCCATATACTGCTACATTTTATACTCCAGAGGGGGGTTAATGTCAAGCAATTTGTCGTAACAACAAAGCCAAATCCTTTCTGCAACATGCTTGAAAAAGTGTATTATGTTGAGCCCACGAGGTCGCTGCCGTGAGATAAGGACAGGCAGAAAGAAAGATATCACATTCTAAATTCTATTCAGTTGCTATCGCTTAATTCATTACAATCAATCATAATCATGAGATGAATAATTTAAATCAGAACAAAATTAAATTATGTAATTCAATAAAAATGTAGTTAGAGAAAATCTCAAAACATGAATACAAACAAAAATCGTCTAATATCAAGTCGAGTATGGTCGCGCTATAATTACTTCAAATAATTGAAAATTTCGTAATTCGAACAACTGAAAATGACGAAAAAAATGCGATACGTCCTCACTCTGAGACCGCTCAGCGCGGTGTGACTTGACTGTTCAAATGGCTGGCTATTTATTCGCTGTTTATATCGATTTTTGCTATGGTTTCAAAAATATATTTTAGATATTATATCAAATAATTTGGCCTTCATATTTTTTTTTATAAAAGCCAAGATATTAAACTTTATTATGCGATATTTTTTATTTTCATGTGTAGTTTATATTGCGTAAAATAAATTATGATTTCAGACGCAGTTTTCAAAATTGTGTTTGTTTTAAAAGCTATTTTCTTGACATTTTTGTATAAAACGTGAAAAAAATACAATAGCCACCACGGATAAGAAGATATTCTTGTTATGTGTGCATCAATTGTATGTCATAATATTAATGTATCGTTTCTCAAAAAGTTATCAAAAGTCACTAAAAAGTAACATTTTCGAAAACACCTCTTCTAATACGCCGAATCATAAGGTTTTGTCTTATTTAATGAAAAAATTAAGATGTACACCACGTCCGGAATGAAATGACCTTCAAAATGCATATGTTTTTAGGATTTGTTTGGTACAAAAATTTTCAGCGAGACACTTTCAAAAGTCAAGCAAAAACGTCGAATTCACTGACAAGTGCGAAAGCCCTCTTAAGCTTTAAATTGTTCTCCCTGTATGTTATTATTAAATATATAAAAATAACCGAGAAATTAAGAAAAATGGATTTAATAGTGATTAATCACTGTTCAATAAAATGCATCTATTTTATGTGTCAGAGTGATGATAATATCACATAATTGAATGTCAAATTGACTAACTGTATTCAACAATCTATGCTGGAAATTTTAAATAAGTTTATTTTATTAACTTCCTAAACTACACCTTGTGTTGGTGAGGGAGTTTCTTTCACCGTTTCTTCTTCACAGCTATAACACGTTGCGAAACGGTACTAGATATTGAAATATACAGATTTGGACAGAAAAAGCAAATCTATTATTGAAGACACCTACATCATCAATAGTGTTGACGTTACTATTTTGAGATGATGATCCTATAAAAGTAATGTTTATGGAAAATAAATAAATCACTCCGAAATATGAATAGACACGTTTATTGTTGAGATTCATTTCATAAAGACGAAGATGTTGCAAAGACCAAATAAAACAGAACAATAAAAATACTATATGAACAAAATTATTGCTTTCAACAAAAATAATTATCTTTTACTCCAGAAACAAAAGTCGGTTAAAAATTAAAGCTACACGGAGCAACGTCTTGGCAGCACTTAGACAAGAGCAAACATTGTTCGCATGATGGTAGTGTGAACAATAAAAACAGTTTATCAGTGTAAAGTGTAATTAGTACATAGTTTAATTACTGGGCAGCCCCACCGCTGGTGATTCGGTGGAAATCTTGGCTTGGTTCCTGCAATTAAGGCCGGCTTTAACCGTGGCCGGTGGCGCGATCCAATTACTAAGCGCTTGGTGCAATGTATGGGAGATGACGAAAGACTAGCCAGGGTAACCCCCTGGCTAGTCTTTCGTAGCCATAGCCTCTTTTAGCAGTATTATTATAATTTTACTTGTCAATATTCCCATACAAAACAAACGAAGAACGATTATAACAATACTGGTAGAGGTCATGGTAACCCTACAGTAGTCACCAACGATGTTAGTTTAAAGCGACTGAACTGTGAAAGTAGTACCCCAAGAAAATCTATTATTAAGCTAAAAAAACTTTTTCCTCATCAATTTAAATAAGTCGTGATTGGGTTAAATACAAATTCAAACTAGAAAAAATCTAATCCTGTTGATTATACTTTGAAATAAAACTATTTTTACGGATTCTATCACGATTTGTTTTAATTTTTATGCAGTCTTCGTGGTCACGGGTCGGGCTGATACTTATACTATCATACTGCTGTGCACGGACCTCCTCAACATATGTGAGGGACTAGCTGTTGCCCGCGACTGCGTTCGCGTAGAAATTTATTTTTCGGTATATTTTTTTACGAGACAGAAAGTAGCCTATGTGTTATTCTGGTATATTATATTTATAACTGTAAAGTTTCGTCAAAATATATCCAGGAGTAACAAACACACACACGTGCATACTCAAAAACTTTCACGTTTATAATATTACTAGAATTAGGCCTTAGTCTACTACGCTTACCTAATATAAATTATATGTATGCTCTGATAAAACTCATACTTATAACAGTCATAGAACTTTAAAGGGTTTAATAGTTCCGTACATATAACAAAATCTAGAAAAATCGCTATCGCCTATGACTTACTCTGCAATATAATCGAGATACTGCAACTATTTGTGCAAGTTCATTGTTCAGGTACGCACGGATTCTGCGAAAAAGTGACATTTAATATTTTGAAGAATGCTTTGTTGTGTTTTAGCAGAATGATAAAGTATGTTCCTGAATTACAAAGAACTGAACCAAAGATAAATTGCTTTGTGTATTTTTATGTAAATGGTTTTGTACTGATTTCTTTGGTTTGCACGAATGTTATACATTAAAATAAAACTAGTTTACACAGATTCTATAGCGATTTGTTTTTATTTTTAGGTTAGACGTTTCGAAGGCTTTGCAGCCTTCATGGTCACGGGTCGGACTGAGGTGTCGTTTGTTCAAAAATGTTAGTCAAACTAGAGCTAACATCATGAATATAAATAATAAATAAAAAATAATAATATCAGTCCTGTAATAACTATCCCACTGCTGGGCACGGACCTCCTTTACTAATGAGAGGGGTTAAGCCTAGCCTAGCCTAAGCCGCGTCCTCTGCACTAAAACACTGTACAATACACCTACACAAACATGGTATTTCTACAATTTATTTACACTTTATATATACGATACTATAAAGGCGGACTTAATGCTAAAAGCATTATCTGCCAGTCAACCTTAGGGTGATGCAGAAATGTACATGGCAGGTGTAAAAATAATGAAGAGTAAAGGGAACACAAAAAATAATATAGTCAGACATGAAATATGTTCTTATCAGCCTAAATAAAAACTGATTACTTAAATAAATACATAAAGAAGAATAAAATATAAATAAATACATGAATTAAATATATAGATATTAGATATAATTATAATCAATATATGTAATACATACTAGGATAATATAATACATATTAATTATAATACATGGAATACGAATTACTGTGAAGATGACTCCGCCAATTCATTTAACATTTATTGTCATAACAACTCATTTATTGTCTATGGTCCACTGTTGACAATAAAAAATCCTGCTTTGTTTAGGTGTTATTCGTTTTTTTTTAAACACATGCAGGAGACGTGCTTTTCTACGTCTACCGCTTTCGCCTAATGCGGGTTGGTAGATTTCACATACCTTTTGTCGTATTATCTGTTTGTTAACAAGTACTAACCAAGACAATATTTGGTTTTTCATTAAGCTATCAAGTTTTTATTTATTTACTCATTCAGCATTCGGCTGTGGACCTGGAGGTCCTGGGTTCGATTCCCAGGTCGGGCAAAGTAATTTTCCAATTTAATTTGCCAGGGCTGGATCCCTCATAGGGGGTTGACGTCAGGCAGGCGGCCGGTCGTAAAAACGAAGCCAAATCCTCTCTGCAACATACTTATAAAGTGTGTTGCACCGACCCCACATTTAGGTGGGATAAGGGCAGGCGGAAAAAAAATTAACATAAGTTATAAACTTAGATTCTATTTTAAATGCAGATTTGTATTATGTTACTTTGATGTTCTAAAATCACTTTGTTTGTGGTATTTTTACGTAGAACCTTGAAACAACAGTTGGAAATTTCCATGACGATATCTAAAACCCTTATTTATCAAGATTTTACTAGAATCATTTCGAAGTATTAATCACTGTAAAAATGGTATGGATCTTCCCCAATGGAATAAACTAATAGTTGCTTAGTTAAAATGTCTAAGATGTTTATTAAGAGGTTAAAACTACTGTTGGCTTTCATAATATTAACATTGGATAGCTTTTTGTTCAGAAATAATACTAAAATCTGTGAGAATTATTTTTTAAAATTGTTCTTGACATAATATGGAGAAGCTTGGTAGAGAGAGGTTTTCCTGTCATCGCCGTGGCGAATAAACTGCAGGAATGTCCCTTGAGATGGTATCAGAATCAAATTTAAAATATTTATTGAATCCATAAAATATTACTACATCATTTAGATTCCGTCAAAGTTCTTCTACCGCCAGTTCGGAAGGCCGTTTCGCCAAAAAAGAACGGGCAAGAAACTCTGGTGTTGCTCTTTTAAATGCCACTTTTTTCAATGTATGGTCACGTTTTAAGGAAACTGCAGGAGTACATTAGTCGCAAGTAACCGGACCTGATTGTATCAGGGGTGCTTCTTCATGGACGGCCCAAAAAGTGCTGGCTGGAAGGCATGAGAACTAATAATCTCAATGTGGAGAATGCTCAAGTCCAGTCGAAGTGGAAGCGTTTAAGTAAAAAGGCGGACCCCGACATTATGCTGGCATAACATGCAGAAAGAAATATAGAGTCCGACTTATAGTTAAATGCTGATTAGTCTACTGTGAGTACCATCAGGTGTACTTTACCGTGTTTGATTAAAAAAACCTTCTTATTCCTACTCCTTGGGTGTATCTTTCCTCTGCACGGTAGGCAGCGACTTCGCTGTTATTAATTACCAATATCTGATTGGTAATTTACATGGGCAGCAGTAACCATCACGTCTCTATGACTCAATAAAAAAACACTCGAAAGTTTATAGTGCCTGTTTTTTGACTGCCCTTATTCTTTTACTCGATATTATATTATTAGCATTTAATACATTTCATAACACAGCTCCTTTACCCAGGAAGCATCGTACGTATACCGCTCGTATAATGATAATCCTGTTTATACGTTAGGTGGAACTGGAGCGTAACTCTAAACTTTGATGGAAGCAAGACTGGCGATGTCGTGGTAGAGGGTACGATCGAGCTTCTTCCACAGTGTGTTCTTTTGATATTAATATATTTTCGACCGACTTAAAAAAAGGAGAAGGTCCTCAATGCGTCTGAATGTTTTTTTATGTATGTTACTAGATATCTCCGCCAAATGTGGACCGAATTTCAAGATTCTTTTTTTGTTCGATATAACTTATTACAATGGTGGTCCCATATAAATTTGGTCACGATCGGATACATTTTGAAGTCGGGCAACGGCCGAAACTAAACAACTTTAACGAAAGTTTTATTAAGAAATACCATTGTCTTTAAACATTGATGTAGAATAATTAGCTCTCAAATCCATCTTTATTACTACAACAAAGATCCTTTTAGACTAAACGATGTCAAAGACATTAACACCAACCATAAACCATCTCTTTGAAATGATTCCACCTGCGAGTTGCGACCATTATGGCGAAGACATCAGCGCTTTCACGACGACGTGTTATGACATAGCGTTATCTAGTTGGCAGCTTGTGTGCTAAACCATAGATATAATACACTCGAGTCCTAAATGCCCTTTGGACGTAGCAGTTTCTTGACCATGAGTTTTTTGACAGTCGCTAGTGACTACGTAAAATAAGTTGTATGAAAAATATCAATTCCTAAACTATTGGAATAAAACTATTTTATATGGGTTCTATCTCGTTTTGCTTTTATTTTTAAGCCCAAAGTTGCAAAAGTTTTGGTTACGGGTCGAACTGACCCGACTGCTTTTATTCCAATGCATAAACCTAAGAAATCAGTATCAATTTCCCACTTAACAGCTACAGGCGTTCGAGTGTTTGTCATGCCAATTTTTTACGTTATCGGTGGCGAGAAATGTCAAGAAAACTCACGGTCGAGCTACAGGAATAATTTTTACAATCGAATTTGAATCAAGTTTTGATGCACCTCATATTTAATTTCGTATGATATTTTAACCAAATATTAGTGAAAGAAAGAAAGTTATTTCTGTCGCTTCAGGCGTTAATATATTTCGAGACCGTTACGACTGAGCGACCTTGATCCTGCCAACGCCGTAACGCATCAACGTTCTAATGAAGATATCAATGTTTTATAACATCAATTTGAAACGATCATCTCATAGACAAATCCAAAATAAAAGGGAAAGTTGATATTATTTTTAGTTTCTTTCTACTAAGGTATCCCATATTATCCTGTTAGCTTACTCTATGTGTATTACCTCTATGACCACAACATCTCTCGCTTGCATTTCACCTATCTTTAATGGTTTTAAAATAACAATATTAGTTTTTGCCAAGACGTTGCTTTCGCCAATATCTTTGCGAAAATTTATCATATATTTATTACAAAAGCGTTGGAAGCAGATTTTTATTTTATTAGAATTGTATACACTACTGGGGGTTACCACAACGTCTTATAGCATCGTTATTATAATCGTACTTTGAACGGGAAACAATAACAACAACAACAACATAAGCCCACGCCTGTATCCCTGAAGGGGTAGGCAGAGGCGCCCTAGTGAACTAGTACACCCACATTTCGCCGAGCTTAGTTCCGTCCCAGATGTAATAGGGGGCGTGCCTATCGCCATATCGGGTACAAATTCCAGACTCCGGGCTGATATGGAAAAATCCAATAACACTTTGCCCGACCCGGGAATCGAACCCGGGACAATAAAAGTAAGATTATAATAATAAATAAATAATAACTAAATACACCCAACAGACACACACATAGTCCTGACTAAGATCGAGTCTTGTGTCGTGGGTATCAGGAACTACGAGTCTTTCGGTCTCACAACACCCAGACTTGAAACAAATATCTGTGGGCCACACAAACATTTGTCTCAATGCGGGAATCCAACTCTCTCGCTTCTCGCCATTTGCGCCACGGAGGCTGTGTTTGAAAAATAATAAAATATATTTTTTTCTTAGATGATTCTAGAACTGAAAAACTGAAAGATTCTGACTGCCTCAGAGGCGTGGTAGTATTTCGGTACGACTACGGTTCTGAGGTCTCGGGTTCGATCCCAGGGTCGGGCAAAGTGATATTGGATTTTTCCATATCAGCCCGGAGTCTGGAATTTGTGCCCGATATGGCGATAGGCTCGCCCCCTATCACATCTGGGACGGAACTAAGCTCGGCGAAGTGTGGGTATTCTAGTTCGCTAGTGCGCCTCTGCCTACCCCTTCGGGGATATAGGCGTGAGCTTATGTTATGTTATTCTAGAAACTTATTTATTTTTTAATAAGCGTCTGACACCTTGCACCACCTATCGTGTTATAGCTGAAAACATGTCCTTAAATATGTTGTGATTATTGTTTCTAGTTGCTACCCTACTAGAGACGAGATCAAAGTTTTTGCATAGAAACTGGCTTGATAGCCTGTCTATGACTATGCTGCATGGTAATAAAAAGATTTCGGTAGTATATCTCGCATGTGAGTCTTGAAACCAGATCAAGAAACAGCACGAAAGTTATTTACAATTCACAAAAAGCGAAGTTCGTGAATTCGATCGATCACCAAAAAATCTCTTTTTGCCATCTGACCAACACGTCGGCGAACTATCTCTATTTACAATTTAAACCGCCCCATTTAAATGTAAACTTTATTACTACAGCGTCAGGGTTTAAAATATGGGATGTGTTCGTTGGCGGACGGCCAACATTTGGCTGCCAACTGAACACTTTTTCCGATTGGTTTTAAAATTTAGAGCAGTTTGACGTTTTTTTTTCGGACAGAAACGGTGTCGAATTGATGAAATTGACACTCCGCCTTGATAGACGAATGCAATATTTTCGCTCGACTGATTCGAATAAAAATTTAATTTACAAGTTTGTCAAATGTCATTTATGTTTTATTTTACTTATTTAGTCTACGATTTTACTATGCATATATCTTCTTTTAGAGGCGGTTGATGTAAAGCACGTTATAACCGATAAACAATAAACCGAACTCTTTTTGCAATATGTTTCAAAAAGTGTGTTTACGTTGATCAGCTATGATGACACAGGCAGATACGTAGATATACATTTTAAACTCATGAGTCATGACACCCCCTCTGTTTCCATGGAGGGCTAATTCTAGATTTTAAATCCGACGAAGTATGAATACTAGTTGAATACACAGGTCGATTCTCTAAGAAACGCCACAACGTTGCGATCGACGATGAGCTCCCGCAGCGCACATCGTTGAAATCGACAGAGCGTTCAACGTTGTTGGGTCAAGAACCAAATGGAATATTGATGAATATGGAATATTGGAAAATGGTATTCTCCAAGGATACCATTTTCCATACATTTATGTCAAACGCCTCGCTCCAGAGAGCTAGTTCGCATAAGCGCCGTCATCACGCACAGCGCTAATGTACCTTGCTGAATACAAAAATTAAAACATCGTTGCCGCAACATTGCCACAACGTTGTTTTCACAAATGAAACCAAAGAATCGACCTGCAGGATTCAGCTTATCTAGTCTACGATCAACGATATTTTATGATCTACGTTGCAATGCATATGCTGTTATGCACACATATATATTCAAAATTATACATTCACTACAAAAACGCATGGCAAATATAACTTCATTTAATTTGATACAATATAGACAGTTTGACAGCTGCTCTGGGGTCTGGAACATGCTCCATTTAGGTTTGATTTATGGTTTATTTTCAATTTAATATCATTTAGTACTATTGGATCCACATGTGTGATTGAATTAGAGATCCCTTTTGCTTATTTAAGGACACAATTGTGATTCTAAAAAGTAGACATAGAAATGTGAATTAACTCAATCAATATAGGGTCAGCTGTTTTAACATTAATCACAATGTGCAATGAAACGAACGCGTTTCACGTTACATTCACGAATGAATGGTTATTCATTCGTTCATTCATTCAATCATGTGGCACGGAACGCTGGATTATCTGTGCCTACTGCCTACGCCTAGTGAATGACCAGGGAGTGTGTTATCTTTATTTAAATTTTCATATTTTTCACACGGTTATTTCGAGCTGGCTGTGTCGAAATACTTTATCAGCTTTGATGTATAATATGATGATGATAGCAGAATTTTATATCATATTTTTCACTTTTACTGAATGGAATGGCTTTTATTTTAAGGTCTAAAAATACCTATTGCTTATACAGAATACTAACAAATTTAACTTTATAAAACAATTTTAGTGATTCCATGCTTTGTTACATTTAGCAAAACTTAATTTTATTATCATTATTACTCTTTTTCCGTGAAATGTTGCCTCCTTGGTCTAGTGGCAGCATATATGGGCTTGTCCGGGATCTCTTGGTTTCGATTCCCATGTCGGGTAAAGCGAATTTTCCAATTTAATTGAAAAACGTGGAAAAACAAAAACGTGGGGTATCAGGCAGGCAGCTGATCGTAAAAACTAAGCTAAATCCTTTCTAAATGTGGGATAAGGGAAGCTAGAAAGAAAGAAAGACACTTCATCCACGAAATATGATGATATGCATAGATAGCATTGCAGCGTCTCAATCATTCTACATCTATAATATGATTTCGCGAAAACAGTACTTAATTATTTTAATCAACGTGAATATTTACCCGAATTCCCGCAAACTTTTCGCGGAATAACACGCGGTTGCAAGCAGTGGCGGATTTACACATTTGCCGACAGTAGGCTATTTAACTTTTGCCGCCTCTACTGAGATCTGAAATACTGTATGTATATATAATATTTTATTTTTTCTTTTTCCCTGTGTACAATAATGTGGCCAGCAGTGGGACAGTAATATTACAGGGTTAATATTATATTATTATTGTAATAAAGTGATTTTTTTTTTTGTAAATCAAAACAAAAAAAATTTGCCCAAATTTGCCGCCCCTTAAAATCTGCCGCCCTAGGCTTCAGCCTACTCAGCCTATTGGCAAATCCGCCACTGGTTGCAAGGAAAAAGGCGAATCATGACAAAACCCGATGGAAATTTTCAGTAAAATGTGCACTTAATTAACGAAATATACGCCAGAGCCGACGCGAGCTACTTTATAATTTCAAAGTAGTTTTTGTCACATAATATTGGAATTCCTTCGAAGACTATGTGCCGGTTTGTGAAAGAATTTAATTTCCTCTTTCTTTGACATCGGAGCAAGTTTAACGTGGAAATTGGAACTGTCATTTTTAACTCGTCTTTAAAAGCGACGCTCGATTTTAATTTTCGACCGACTTCCAAAAAGGAGAAGGTCCTCAATTCGTCTGTATTTTTTTATGTATGTAACGAGATATCTCCCCCAAATGTGGACTGACAGCATTGAAACCATTGTATAAAATGATACAGGGATTTGGGAATTTGTATGATATATCACAAAAATTGATACAGAGAGTTGTGAAATTGTATCATATTTCAGAAATATTGAACCGATCGATCAGTTCGTCTGGAAGTCAAAACAATAGTTATTGAAATTTATGTGTGTTTGTCATCCCGTCTGTAGAGATAGGAATATCGTAAACTAATTTCGAACTCGTTTCAAAATTCTTATGACATTCTCTTTCAACAAATCTATGCCAAAATGTCTAACTTTGTTATTAATCCGAACAATCAAACCAATATTAAATCTTGAATCATTTTAATTGAAAATCTATATCTTCAAACGATAAAAATACTTCACTAAGGCATCGCTTACAAAGTTTATAAGCCTTAGTTATTTTTAAGTTCTTTAGAAATCCTCATAAAATTTTTGTTGTAGACATGTACCGTAATACCTAATTTTGTGGTAATTCTAACAATGCGTTCGTGATTTTTCATCTTTAGTAAAATACTTTTAAAACTATGGTATGGTATGTAAAATGTTCTTTTACTTTAAAGACCTCGTCTTCTTGCTCTATGGTAGCATATATGGGCTGTGGACCGGGAGGAAGGAGGAGGAAGGTGATTTTTCTAATTTGATTTGCCCGGTACTGGAAACTTCAGAGGAGCTTAATATCAGGCAGGCAGAACGTCGTAAAAACTAAGCCAAATCCATTCTGCAATATGCGTGTTACGCCGACCCCACATTGCATTGTTCACTGGCTGTAAATAGTTGCTGCCGTATATTGTCTTTCAATTTCTGGGAATCTTACAGGAGATATTACGAATCAACACATTGACATTGAATATCTTATTTTCGCTGATTAAGTCAATAGTTAAAATAAAAATATCGCCCTTTCCTCTAAAGACTCATGTTTCTAAACATTTAACTATTCACCTTGGATACTTTACTTTGCTCCGCCAAATTATTTTCTTCACCAAAATTTAGTTTTCTCATCCCAAACTTCTCTGAATATATTGTACAATAATTAATTAGCATTACTCCCCAACGTGCCATGACGCGTCGGATCTCAAGATATCTTGCTTCGAGAATGCATCTCATTAATTTGTATACATCGCAGTTTCTGCAGCCGTTCTGCACCAGTAATGTTTTAGATTTAATGCATAGCTGACTAACGCTTTTACAAATAGGGCCTTATTTATAAAAACAGTCCCTTTTATTTTCTAACAATTTGAGACAAGGAAAAAAGTGACAGGCTATTCTTAGCCATTTGCTCAGCTAAACTGATTTTATAAGTTAGGCCCTTATTAGTCTTTAATCATATTTTAAACTAGCTGACCCGCGCAACTTCGTCTGCGTATGAGAGAGAGGGTTGAAAGAGTGAGTCGTAGGCACCTATAGCACAATAATTCTAAAAGAGGTAATGGGTTGATCTACTTCGGCCGTCAGTCACCTCGTCTCTCACACCGTCAGTCACACCGTCTGTCAAACCGTCTATCACCCCGTCTGTCACCACGTCCGTCACCCCGTCTGTCACCCCTTCTGTCACCCCGTCTGTCACCCCGTCTGCACCCCTCCTGTCACCCCGCCTGTCACCCCGTCTGTCACCCAGTCGGTCACCCCGTCTGTCACCAGTCTGTCACCCCGTCTGCCACCACATCCGTCACCCCGTCTGTCACCCCGTCTGTCACCCTTCTGTCACCCGTGTGTCCTCCGTCTGTCACCCAGTCGGTCACCCCATCTGTCACCCCGTCTGTCACCCCGTCATTCACCTCGTCAGTCCCTCCGTCCGCCACCCCATCAGTCAGCCTGTCAGTCACCCCGTCTGACACCTTGTCTATCCCCCAGTCGGTCACCCGTCTGTCACCACGTCCGTCACCCCGCCTGTCACCCCGTCTGTCACCTCGTCTGTCACCTCGTCTGTCACCCAGTCTGTCACCTTGTCTGTCACCCAGTCGGTCACCCCGTCTGTCACTCAGTCTATCACCCCGTCTGTCACCACCTCCGTCACCCCATCTGTCACCCCTTCTGTCACCCCATCTGTCACCCCGGCTGTCACCCAGTCGGTCACCCCGTCTGCCACCACGTCCGTCACCCCGTCTGTCACCCCGTCTGTCACCCCGTCTGTCACCCCGTTATTCACCCCGTCAGTCACTCCGTCCGCCACCCCATCAGTCAGCCTGTCAGTCACCCCGTCATTCCTCACGTCGGTCACCCCGTCAGTCATCCCATTAGTCACCCCATCAATCACCCCGTCAGTCACCCCTTAGTCACCCTACCATTCATCCCCTTGGTCAACACTAAAATATTTTTTCAAATCGAACCAGTAGTTTCTGAGATATAAAATTCCCCGCTAGCAGCATTTTTCATTTCTGCTCCGCTTCTATTGATCATAGCGTGATATTATATAGCATATAGCCATCCTCGATAATTGGGCTATCCAACACAAAAATAATTTTTCTATTAGAACCAGTAGTTTCTGTCCGAGATATAAATTTTCCCCATTTTGCAACATTTTTCATTTCTGCTCCGCTCCTATTGGTCAAAGCGTGATGTTATATAGCCTATAGCCATCTTCGATAAATAGGCTATCCAACACAAAAAGTTTTTTTCAAATCGAACCAGTAGTTCCTGAGATTAGCGCGTTCAATCAAACAAACAAACAAACAAACTCTTCAGCTTTATAATATTAACTAGCTGACCCGCCAACTTCGTCTGCGTATGAGAGAGAGGGTTGAAAGAGTGAGTCGTAGGCACCTATAGCACAATAATTCTAAAAGAGGTAATGGGATGATCTACTTCGGCCGTCAGTCACCCCGTCTCTCACACCGTCAGTCACACCGTCTGTCAAACCGTCTGTCACCCCGTCTCTTACCCCGTCAGTCACACCCTCTGTCACACCGTCTGTCACTCCGTCTGTCACCCCGCCTGTCACCCCGTCTGACACACTGTCTGTCACCCAGTCGGTCACCCGTCTGTCACCACGTCCGTCACCCCGCCTGTCACCCCGTCTGTCACCCAGTCTGTCACCTCGTCTGTCACCCAGTCGCTTACCCCGTCTGTCACCCAGTCTATCACACCGTCTGTCACCACGTCCGTCACCCCGTCTGTCACCCCTTCTGTCACCCGTCTGTCACCCCGTCTGTCACCCGTCTGTCACCCCGTCTGTCACCCAGTCTGTCACCCAGTCTATCACCCCGTCTGTCACCCCGTCTGTCACCCCGTCTGTCACCCAGTCTGTCACCTCGTCTCGTCACCCAGTCGGCCACCCCGTCTGTCACCAGTATGTCACCCCGACTGTCACCACGTCCGTCACCCCGTCTGTCACCCTGTCTGTCAACACGTCCGTCACCCCGTCTGTCACCCAGTCTATCACCCAGTCTATCACCTCGTCTATCACCACGTCCGTCACCCCGCCTGTCACCCCGTCTGTCACCCTTCTGTCACCCGTCTGTCACCCAGTCGGTCACCCCATCTGTCACCCCATCTGTCACCCCGGCTGTCACCCAGTCGGTCACCCCGTCTGCCACCACGTCCGTCACCCCGTCTGTCACCCCGTCTGTCACCCCGTCTGTCACCCCGTCTGTCACCCAGTTGGTCACCCCATCTGTCACCCCGGCTGTCACCCAGTCGGTCACCCCATCTGTCACCCCGTCTGTCACCCCGTTATTCACCTCGTCAGTCACTCCGTCCGCCACCCCATCAGTCAGCCTGTCAGTCACCCCGTCATTCCTCACGTCGGTCACCCCGTCAGTCATCCCATTAGTTACCCCATCAATCACCCCGTCAGTCACCCCTTAGTCACCCTACCATTCATCCCCTTGGTCAACACTAAAATATTTTTTCAAATCGAACCAGTAGTTTCTGAGATATAAAATTCCCCGCTAGCAGCATTTTTCATTTCTGCTCCGCTTCTATTGATCATAGCGTGATGTTATATAGCCTATAGCCATCCTCGATAATTGGGCTATCCAACACAAAAATAATTTTTCTATTCGAACCAGTAGTTTCTGTCCGAGATATAAATTTTCCCCATTTTGCAACATTTTTCATTTCTGCTCCGCTCCTATTGGTCAAAGCGTGATGTTATATAGCCTATAGCCATCTTCGATAAATAGGCTATCCAACACAAAAAGTTTTTTTCAAATCGAACCAGTACATTGTCTGTCACCCAGTCGGTCACCCATCTGTCACCACGTCCGTCACCCCGCCTGTCACCCCGTCTGTCACCCAGTCTGTCACCTCGTCTGTCACCCAGTCGGTTACCCCGTCTGTCACCCAGTCTATCACACCGTCTGTCACCACGTCCGTCACCCCGTCTGTCACCCCTTCTGTCACCCGTCTGTCACCCCGTCTGTCACCCGTCTGTCACCCCGTCTGTCACCCAGTCTGTCACCCAGTCTATCACCCCGTCTGTCACCCCGTCTGTCACCCCGTCTGTCACCCCGTCTGTCACCCAGTCTGTCACCTCGTCTCGTCACCCAGTCGGCCACCCCGTCTGTCACCAGTCTGTCACCCCGTCTGTCACCACGTCCGTCACCCCGTCTGTCACCCCGTCTGTCACCCGTCGGACAACACGTCCGTCGCCCCGTCTGTCACCCCGTCTGTCACCCCGTCTGTCACCCTTCTGACACTCGTCTGTCACCCCGTCTATCACCCAGTCGGTCACCCCATCTGTCACCCCGTCTGTCACCCAGTCTGTCACCTCGTCTCGTCACCCAGTCGGTCACCCCGTCTGTCACCAGTCTGTCACCCCGTCATTCACCTCGTCAGCACCCCTTAGTCACCCTACCATTCATCCCCTTGGTCAACACTAAAATATTTTTTCAAATCGAACCAGTAGTTTCTGAGATATAAAATTCCTGCTCCGCTTCTATTGGTCATAGCGTGATGTTATATAGCCTATAGCCACCGTCGATAATTGGGCTATCCAACACAAAAAGAATTTTTCAGTTCGAACCAGTAGTTTCTGTCTGAGATATAAATTTTCCCGATTTGGTAACATTTTTCATTTCTGCTCCGCTCCTATTGGTCAAAGCATGATGTTATATAACCTATAGCCATCCTCGATAAATAGTCTATCCAACACAAAAAGAATTTTTCAATTCGAACCAGTAGTTTCTGAGATATCGCCTTCCCCGGTTTTAAACATTTTTCATTTCTGCTCCGCTCCTATTGGTCATAGCGTGATGATATATAGCCTATAGCCACCGTCGATAATTGGGCTATCCAACACAAAAAGAATTTTTCAAATCGAACCAGTAGTTCCTGAGATTAGCGCGTTCAATCAAACAAACAAACAAACAAACAAACAAACTCTTCAGCTTTATAATATTATTATTATAGTATAGATATAGATTTTAACACATATCGAACATACAAAAACTCACATCACTCACATCTACTTCGCGCTGGGCTCCAAGCACACCTCTTTCCCTTCTTCCAGAGTTATCAGTCTTTTGATGCACGCTGGTTGACCTTGAGGACTCCTTATTTGACAAATGTTTATGTCACCCACAAATATTTGTTTCGGGTCTGAGTGTTGTGCGACAGAAAGTCTCTCGTAATTCCTGATACCCATGATACAAGACTCGATCTGTGTTAGGCCTGTCTATGTGACTGTTGGGTGTTATTTATTAATTTAACCCTTTTGTTTTTTGATATTTTAAGGTGGACCGATGCCCTGATAAAGGTCGCAGGAAGTCGCTGGATGCAGGCCGCTTCCAACAGGTCGATCTGGAAATCTTTGGGGGAGGCCTATGTTCAGCAGTGGACGTCCTATGGCTGATAATGATGATGAGGTTGCCATCTTGATCCATAACACCGTCTAGGACGTCCCTAGCCAATACTACCATTGCCTTTCGCGATATTTTCTTTCGTTATTTTCCTTTTATCCATCATTCCAATGTAGCCACTCCACCGAAGCATTCCTTTTTCAATATTCGTCACTAAATTTGCATTGATGTGGGAATTTTGGAGGCATACGACTGTATCCTTGATGGGATAGACAGAGGCGTACTAGCGAACAGAAACACCGACATTTCGCCGAGCTTATATCCGTCCTAGATGTGTGGGGGGCGAGCCTAGCCATATCGTGCACAGATTCCAAACTCCGGGCTTTTCGCACATATGAAGTTAGTTCAACATGCTACAATTTAGTATGTTTACTATTTTGTAAATAAAATATAGGTTTAGAACTATAATACACGTTAGGTATAAGACCCAATTACGTGTATCAGAACAGACTGAAATAGCTTTCCGATTTCTCATATAAATTTTATGTTTCAAGAAACTACGCCCGGTGTGGTGCTTCGTTTGATATATTAGTGGAAAGAAGCAAGTAA
Organism: Clanis bilineata; assembly: GCA_036417725.1. Lineage (NCBI taxonomy): Eukaryota > Metazoa > Arthropoda > Insecta > Lepidoptera > Sphingidae > Clanis > Clanis bilineata. The sequence continues at coordinate 3,772,161 of CM071157.1, forward strand.
TAAACACAACTAAGAGCGACTTTCACCATTATTACTAATCTAGAGTTAGTCTTAAACTGGATTTAAATTTCATTCGTATATTTAAATCTATGTTTAACATAAATCGAAATTTATTCTGTTACAAGTCGCCCTGAGTATCGTAGAACGTCAAATGAGGCCTTGACAAGTCTATGACGGGATGAATTTGACACCCTTTGAAAAATTGTCCCGAAAAAGATGAGAAAGGAAAGAGAAAAGCATGGGTACAGCAATGGGATAAAAACGGTTAAAAAATAAATATAAAATTTAGGAAATCTGTATTAAAATAATAGTGTTGTCGACACTAGACTGATGTTCAGTT